>CM048819.1:9715016-9939457 GCA_026586065.1 Dioscorea zingiberensis
TATAATGGGAGTTGACAAAGTCAACAACTAAGCGATTGACAAGTCAAAAGCATGAGAGCAATCAATGGCATTGAGGGCGTTACGCATGAGAATAAAGATATTTTACAGGCTACGGTTGGAAGGTTGGCTATTAAGCTATCTTGGCAAGAAACTATTATATGGAAGGAAACCAATGGGCTGCAAACCTTGCACTCTGTACATGGATTGGAAAGTCAATTATTGATTGAAGATTCCATACAAATGGACGATGCCTCGCCAGATTTGATCGAGAAATGATTTCGGAGACTCCATTATTGGAAATGAAGCATCATCAATAAATGACAGTGAATCAAAGCTTGAAGACTCAATCAATCGGGATGAGGTGATTGACGTGCACGCTTAAATCACGCTCATATTTGGTGTTTACCACATAAATGAGAATGATAGGCCAAGTGTATAATCACACTCAAGTTTGAAAAGATATCAGCGGAGCCAATCTAAATGTTCTCAACCTTGTACGATCACACTTAAGGTTGATCAAGAGCTTCGCCATAGCGGAGTCACGAATCGCGAAGGGCCGCAGCACGATGGCTTTGAGGTGGATCACCTGGTTGCCATGCTATCGGGGATCAAGTGGATCCGGCTATAGTAGACGGGAACCCAATCAAGATGCGCTGGAGTGTGCTGCCCAGGCCTAAGAGCCATGGATGGTGTAGCCTTAATCAATTCACACCGCCGTGCAGGTCAGGCAAATACGGTTACAACTAGGTTGCACCATGCCTAAATACAAGGAGTCCACCTGGGTAGCTCTGCAGAAAATTTTAAATCTTAAAGACGGTAGCTTGCCTGGGGTGAAGGCAGTGGGAAGCCGCCTATATAAGAGCAAGACTCGGAGGATCGGAGCAGTCAGCCTAGAGTAGTCCCTCGTGAGAAGGGGTATAGGAGGTTACCGCCAATCAAGGGAGTGGGCGCATGATAGACGAGTAAGAGAGACTCTTATACTCATGTCTTCCATACATCTTTAGGGCGTGATTGTCTTCTCCTGCTTGGCCCCCAGACGTAGGTTTGGAAATTTTAACCGGGGTTACCAACTTTCTTGGTTCCCTCGTGTGTGATACGCTTTGCTTGAGTGTGTGTGAATGTGTTTGAGAAACTCATGAGTAGCTAGTCATAATCCATATAAACTTATTTTACAACAGTGCATAACCCGACTAATTAACTAACAAATCCAACATTACGCATAAAAGTGTCCATTTTAAATATTCCGAGAGATTCTCCCTCAGAATCCCCCAAAAAAAAAAACCACTAATAGATCCCCCTATCTATCTCCTAAGACGGTAAATAGAATTCTCTACTCCCTTCATTTGGAAACAATCCTCGAGGAATTACAATCAGGTATGTCTAGAATGTGGAAACAAGCAATTTGCAAGGGACCTGCCTGATTCAACAGAGATTGGGTCAAGAGAAAGGGCTTCTGAAAAATGATTAAAGATCGGTGGATCGGTAATTCATTTTAAGGGAGCGGGCCTACATGGTAGCTAAGTGGGCTGTGCAACTCATCAGGGGCCAATTCGAGAAAGTGGAGCCTAGACATGCTGTAAGTAGTTGATGTACGACAAAGGGCGACTCAAGCCAAAGAACTAGAATCTTTTGACAAGATAATACGGTGAAGATAGGGACTTTGCATATCAAGAGAGTGAAGAACGGTTGGCCTTAGAAGGAGAATATGATAATATCATCATAGTTGAGGAGGCACATCGACCGTCGATAGTTGTTCCTACACATCACTTGGCTCGAGGAAGGAGATATTAACACCAAATTCTTTCACAATCGCTAAGCCAACCAAAGAATGGAATAAAAACAGGATCTATAGCATCGGTTAATCAACAAAATGTTCCTTACTAGGAAATTTATATACTGCGACTCGCTTTTACAACTCATTTCAGGGATATCCCTGGCGCAAAGTGAAGCTCCAAGTAGACAACAATCTAGGAATACTTTGTTTAGTACAAAGCCGGGTTCAACCTACAAAACTGGAGCAACGCTTCATAGTAGAGAAGAAATTTGTATGAAATGCGATCAATGAACTTAACTTTATAACGCTTACAAGTCCTGGATGGGTTCCCACCCACTCTATATCGTAACGACTAGGATTTTATCAATGATTTATATCATCGACTATTTGATGACTTTTATAATGGGCAAGTTTCCTAATTAGAACGACTCAATTGAGCACATATTACACTCATACTTCAAAAAAGGAGTTCCTAAAAACAACTTAAGGACTATCTACTGACCATTTTATTAATCGCTTCTCAGAAAGATGTAAAATCCATGATTTTAGCTTGAAATAAAGGATTCTAATATTTTTCCCTAAATCTATTAGTAATTTTCAAATTTTGCCAAAAAGGCATTTTTGGGAATTTTTAATTAAAAACCGAGGGCATTTTGGTAAAAATAGACACGGGAAGATTCAAAAATATAAATAAAATTATTTATAATTTTATTTATTCTGATTGATGAAAAGATTTAATTAAATTTTGGGAAATACTTAATTTAACAAAAACAAGCTCATTAGTAATCATGTTAGAAACTTAGAAGGAAAGGGTGAGTAAATTAGATTAAATCTATAAAAGGGAATGCCCTAAGTTTAGTAAGGATAGGATTTAATCAAAAGAAATCATTCAAATTTAAATTCAAATGAATGAATTATAGAAATTATTAAATAATAATTTTGAGTTTTATTTACGCCATGGACCTAATAGTAAATTTATAAAGGTTGAGGACTATGAAGAAATAGTGGGTGTCTCCTCGTGAGGGGCCCAACCAGAAACTAGAAAAGGTGAGGGACTTAAAAGAAAATAGCGCTCTCTCACGTACCCCAAGGACTCAAAAAGTAAATATAGGGAAGTTAAGGGGTCCTTTTTACGATAAGACCAGAGAAGCGGTGTTCGAAGTGACTGGACGGCTCCAGTGACCGGTCGGTGATCTAAATGCCTAGATCAAATCTTGAGAACAAGATGGAGTTAAAGACAGGGGCCACGTGTAGGAATGAGGGCCGCCCATCTGATCGCGAACGGATCTTGAGGCATGGCTTAGGATGTAGTGGATAGAAAAACTCGCATGCCAAATGCAGGCGAGCCACAGCCCGCGTCACGATTCGTGGATCGAAGCTTGACTTCACGCAGGCAACCACCGCTTTTTCTTCTCCAACTGACCGCCCGGTAGCGCCACCGCGAGATCCCTCCCTCCTCGTTTGAAGGAAACCGCCAATTAAGGAAAGGATTGGCGAGTGATTGCGATGTGCAATCCTCAGATTGAACGCCGGGTTGATATACGTTGGCGCATTCTCTTTGGAACCCTATAAAAGGAGGCTGCGTGGAAGCTTCAACCTCCAACTCCACTCATCGCCCCTCCTACGACCGGGAATGTAAGAGTGAGAAGATCTTCACGCATCGCAGAGGCGGAGGGAGCAAGGAGGAAGAGGCAAGGGAAACTCCACCAAACTACCAAGTAGGGGCGGCCTATAGAGACAGCCTTGGCCAGCCGATGGCACGAAGGCCCTCCATCGCATTAAGCTCTCAGGGGTGAGTAGACCTTCTCTGTCTTTACTTTCCAGTCAAGCATGCATGGTAGGTTCTAGTTAGAACGGGCGAGCAGCAGGAAGAGCCAACGACTTCCTTCTACCCAGGTCTGGAGTGAGGAGTTCTCGGGCGCTCGAGATAGAGGGTTTTCGTGAAAGTCGAGCCACCTGCTGCCCGGACTGCGGAATCGAGAGGAAGGAGAGGAGACAGAACCCAGCCGCCGAGGGGAGGTCTCGACTGGTGAGACTTCACGGCCCACCTACCAAGTGATGCAGGAACTTCAGCAGGAGACGACCTGGGACAATTCTGACAACTCCTCTCAAGGCGGCGTGGTGGCTATTCCCTCTCTCTAAAGGTCAACGCCGGCAAAATTCTCGAGAAGAGATGCAGGAGATAGAAGATAAGAGCGAGGAAGAGAGAGTGGCCGTTGGGATAATTAATTAAGTAAATGTAACTATTAAAATGCTTAGTTTGTTTAATTATTAATCCCAGTTTGATCAATTAAGGGGCAGCCAAGTAATTAAGTAAGTTAATTTGGGAATAATTAACTTGGATAATTATTTAAAATGATTGATTAGATTAAATAACTCAAGTGATTAGTTGTATAAATAATTGGAGTTAAATTGCTAATGGTAACTAGATTATTGTCTTTACTAATTAATTGGTTTAATTAATTAGTAAAGTACTTGAAATAGTTAACATGCAAAGTTAACTAATGGGAGAGGAAAAGGATTAGTTTGGGATATGATTAATCAAACTAATGGAACTATAATTTGATCAAGCGGCTTTAAGATGAGCATGGTTCTATTAAATATTCTTGTCATCTTGGATTATATGGTAATAAATTGATCATTGATAATTATAATGATCTGTGAACCATAACATAGCTAATTGGGACTATTGGATTTCATTATTGAATGGAGAATAATGAATGAGACAAATTAGTTAATATTCAATGAACTGAGTAATTTTTGACTAACTTGATTATTCTTTGACGATTAAAGAATTTATTGGTTTGTTCAAAAAGGATTAAATACAATATTTCTTTGAGTAGAAGGATTAGTTAATTGATGAGATTAACTAATAGCTACCTAGTTGGATAACCTATGGGAAAATAATCAATTATTGATTAATAAGTTAATTGATCCAACTAGTTATAGGAAGATGAGCTCAAGGTTGGTTCGGATCAATTCCAAAGGGATTGAATCAAGGTGGGTAAGTGACAAAGAAAAACGCTGAGAGAAGACCCACAAATCGGACTTGGGCCCATTAGAGCTTGCATAGTAGGTGCAATATTCCATAGACGGTACCTTATTGAAATAAGATTTATCTTTATCAGATTTTGACTTGGATCGTCGGCCGAAGTCCCGTGGAGCAGCTGAGGAAACTTTGCGATTTTAGGTAAGTACTTACGCCTTGTACCTCCCGATTGATTTATTGATTGGTTTCTTGACCTTTGATTTGCATTGCGTTTGAAAGCATGCCCCTTGTCTTCCTCTTTTGGAGATCTTATTGGAGCGTGCGGTTCTTTATTGCGAGCATGTTGTTTTTGTCAATCATAAGTATGCTTCCCTTTGATTTGTTGGAAATCTTTTTTGTTTATAGCATGTTTGATTATTTCCGAGATGTTGGAACTCACTTCGTGGTATTGTTCTATTCTTACGTCAAGTTGATTCAAAGTCAAAGGGGCCCAGTGGAAGAGCTCCTTTTGCGGAAATGAGGGGGCCAGGACACTTCGATGCTCGGCGATAATGGCCAGAGCGCCAGGATCGATACTGCGGTTGTCCCTGCTTAGGTACCATTGGTGGGGTCGTTTTATCACCGATCGGCCGGTAGACATGAGAGAGAGGTGGCGCTTACCGGAGCACATATGACTGAGGAGCCGTCAGAGGGCGGCACTGGATGAGTCGCTTTTCCAGCCGGAGTTCACGGCGTGATGTGGTAATCGGTAATCACGGGGAGACGTTTGGTGGAGTTTCTTTGGAACTCATCGCCAGGGAGTTTCCATTTCTGCTTAGCCTTTGTGATAGCGGCATCTCCTAGGGCTTCATTTTCGAGGGCGCGTCTCCTGCAGCTTGTTTTGATATTTATGGATTGGATTTGATATCATATTCCTTGAACCCCGCATGAGGTGATTTCATCGAAGCAAATTTCCAAATTCAAAGCTCATGCAAAATTTGTTTTCTTCCCCAAAGCATTTTACGGATCCCGAGGCGTAGGGACACTGGAGTACTTTCGCGAGCTCGAAGCCGATCGCGTGGTTAGGTGATTTGGCAGGTAGGTCAGGGACCTTTGTCCTATCTCTCTGTCGCTTTGGAGTGAGATATTATGGGTTTTGTGTAGGTCCCCTTAGGGGCACGTGGTATCTTGTAAGGTACTTTGGAACCCTTGTTTATTTTATTTCAATTTGAACTCGCGCTGTTTATTTTGAATAAATTAAGGCCGTTGTTCGTATTTTGACATTCATCCATACAGGCGTTGACTTAGGCCTCAACTTGTATCGGGCTGGGGCCCGTCTACCTACTACTGGCCCTACGGCCTTCCGCACTACGCGATGCCCGAGGTAACCCACACGGGATCGGGTCGGGCGTTACAAAAGATCATCATCATGAAGAGTGCTTACTTGACCTAGATACAAATCCAATAATACAACTCCTTGATTGATGAGTTGCAAACAAATTCTTATAAAAAAGCAGATGCATCCATGTGAGCATTCAATGCTCGCTACCACCAAAGGAAGCCATCAGTTACACAACATGAAGACACTTGACTGGGATCTTAATGGGAGTGATTTTGTTGATAGTAGACTTTGAAAAGTCCTTTGAGCAGCGATGTTGGATCGGGAATTTCATTGGAGGAGTCCTCACCGCTTAGGGGTTACTTAAACCTAGGTGGGTAGCGTATGTATCAAAGCAATACTTCATTCATCCAAGTCTACTCCTCCATATTATAGGTGCTTCCAGAGGCTGTTATATATATAAGGCACCTAAATGGGGATTTTAAGGCAAAGGGTGGGACCCTCTATCCCCAATTTTACTTCTTTGGCCGTGCCACGACTTTATGCAGACGTCTTCAAGCCATGCTAACCAAAAGCGGAGGCGCTAAATATAAAATAGTGGATATATAGTGAAGGTAACCTTCTAGAGAGGCAAGTAACAAATCACCTTCCTCCAATCGTAGATGACCTCTTGAAGGTTTGTCTTATCACAGTGAAGCGGAAGGTACACCTTTCGAGAACCCTTAAACTTATCTCTTTTTACCTTTAGAAGCCTCCTCAGGGCCTCAAAGCATCTAACTATCTCACAAAGTTCACTCATTCCGCTAGTAAACCTTTCAAAAGAGAGAAGAGGCGTAATCGAGGGACTAACACTTCATGAACTCGCAAGGTGGAAAGACTTCCTCACATTAGGCTACCTTGGTATCCCCCATATTTGACTGCAAAACCGAGGAAAAAAGATTGAAACTCTCGGAGCTTAATAAACAGAGCTGAAAATAGAATAAGCACTTTGGTGAAGGGCCAAATGCTCTTAGATTGCGGTGGGAGGATATCCTTCTCAAATCAGTCCTCTCTAGCGATACTAAATTCAGTGTGGCTATCTATTTACCACCTCCCCAGACTCAGAGACTTTTCAAGCCTAGAGACAGTACCCTCAATTTGGAGAGATTTTCTCACGTGGCCAGGGCATAGGCGAGGAAAAATGTAAACAAAGAAGGAAGAAATATGATTAGTTAATTGGAAATGACTCTCACCGAGCACAAAAGAGCATGGAGGGATATATAGGGGCAATCATTGATCTAAAAGCTTTAACACCAAGCAAATGATAGGGAAATGTAATGGTGGTGGAGGTCACACGATAGTGGAAAATAGGGGTGTGTGTAGAGTATTATCAAGAAAAAACTATTTTTGAAACTCCTACATCTAACCCCTATAGGAAAACTCCTTATAGCACCTCATGCCACATTCCGAAGAGACATCTCAAGCGCCCAAGTGGAAACTTTGTGAAGTGGGCATAAAAGCAAAATGTCTAGAAATGGAAGTTACATGGTTAATTTCTAACATGCAACAAAATGGGTAGAAGGGCAAGCACCAAACATCCCTCTTCCCCGTACTTCAAGACTCAATTAAAGATCATCGTGTATCCCTCCAAAAGGTAAAGAACAACCAATAGAGGGGGGGCGGCCAAGCCATAGTAAAACAGGGTCCTCCTCAGTAAGGGAAGAGAGTACATGCGAGGAATTGGAGCGGTTGATGGAAACATTGGAAGCTACTTATCGTGCGAAGAGCTGTGAAAGATGAGAGAGTTTGGACTCTGAGGGAAATGGTGTGGTACTTTTGGCATGATAAAAATCCATGTACACCCTTATTGGTGGATGGAGGAACGCCCACGAGCTGAGTCCCACAATAACCTCACGGAAACCTGCCATACCCAAGGAAGAAAAAATTATTTGCAAATGGTTAGGGTATGGGTACAACAAGTCTGCTTAACTCTAGGGGAGTAACTTGGCTAAGGGAAGGTAGAGATGGGAGCCACCACAACATGCTACCTTTGTAACGTAGAGTAGAAGAAACAACAGAGATCATCTTCTTATCCACATGCCCTCTACTAAACATAATTATGGGATCATGGGCCTTTGCCCACTTTTAAATCTTAGTCTCCCACCCTCGGTCCACGACATGTGGATCTCCTGGGGTCTACAAAATTTAGGCAAAGGGCTCCACAAAGTGGAGTGCGCATAGGGTGGAACCTCACAGTAATTGCCAAAGTAAAAACTGCGAAGTACTTGGCTTCGAAAAAGTTAAACCATACAAAGGTTCCAAATAAAACACCCAAGTTTGTCTTGGGAGATCATGCAGCAGAGGATAAAATTTCTAATGCTTTCTCGGTTTGATAGCAACAAGAACACCTCCAAGAAGCTAAAAGTGAGACCAATAGTGTTAGTTGTCAAACGGATCGACCTTTGACCAAGCAGATCCACCAGGGAAACAAAGCTGAGGGGGATGAATTTGAGGGAAGCCACTCCAGTGGCAAACATCAACAGAGTAAACATCAAACACCGAAAGTGTGTTCCAGACACCCGGAATATTGTGATCAACCACTATACTTCTTTTCGCCTTTATGTATCCTTTTCTTACACTACCCATAAATAAATTAATGTGGTTTATCTATTTTATTCTTAAAAAAACAAACTCTCGAGAAACACCTCTCGCTCACTGAATTCTTTCTCCTTAATGTCTGTTTTCCCGTTGAGATACCAAAAATTAATCTCTTTATATTTAATCCTACCTTGAGAAACTTAAAATTCTCTCCGTATATTATCCACCAGATGTCATGTGTACATGTGTCTAATATATTATGGTGGGTTGTCTAGGGATCTAAGGTTGATGTATCAAATAAATGTAACTAAATTCCATAACTAATATAACTACATCAATCAACGCAATTCAAGTCTTGTGTTTATGTGAATTAAATTCATCCTGAACACTTACCTTGTGAATTCAGTTCATCCAGAACATTTTCCTTATGCTTTTGTCATATAGGCTAGTCCTTAATATTAGGAAATAGTATGAATTTTTTGTTTAGAGATTTTTAAACTAAAATGTTCAATTGAACTTTTTTTTTTTTGCTTTTTTTTTAAGATGCTGATGAACCACGTTTTGTTTATAATAAAAAGTTGTTACATGGCTGGTGTAAAATACCTCACATAAGGCATGAACCTCCATGAAAACAACTATGTCTTGAATCTTAATTGAGGAGGAGTAAGTTCTAAATATTTTATATTTATCCAATTTATTTTTTTAATATGGATAATTATTTTTTTAAGAAAAAGGGATAAACAACATTAATTAGATTAAAAACGCGGAAACAATTATATAGAGCTGATACTCAAATTCTTTTCTCTTCATCTACCATATCTACTTGTCTAGTATATCTACAAGTTTGGTGTATCTATCAAAAGAATCTAATTTGATCTCCTTTCATACTTCACAAGTAGCGGCTAGTTCAGGACTCCATTTGCAAGCTTCACGGATAATTTCATTACCTTCACGAAAGCAAGGTCACGTCCCTCATTATGAGCTTGTACACACGCTTCTAAAGCCACTTGATTAGCTACTGCACTTACATAATTGTTGGTATCCCTTGGACTAAATTAGGAGAAGCAGGAGTTCCAGATATGAAATTATGTGCTTTCGTTGGTTGGGAGCAATCTCCATTGGCTTACTAGGGTTCATTCATGTGGATTGTATCCTCGAAATCCAAGTATGGGTCTGGTGGGTGTTGTTGGACTTCATCATGGATGAGATCCAGGCTCCTTTTGACAATGGTCTCCATGGTCAGCAACCTTGGCTTTTTCGATGTGTGGGTTGCGTGAAACCACGAGAGTAGCATAAAATCAATGTTACGGGTCGGTTTCGGTAAAGCGTGTTGTTTAGCTTGAGAAGCTTCTCCTGTTACACTCTACTATATATTCCGTGTAATTGCAATTACCACCGTGTTCCATCCCATGCGAGCATCCAAAGGTCATTTGTTTGGCTACGTGGTCTACTCCCCCCTGTGCTTGTATCCAAGTAGGGGTGTTGATTCTATTGAGGCCACCTTGTAATGGTCTCAAATTTTCATCAATGTAGGTACACTATAGGAGTAGGTGTATGCGTTGTCTCCTCTACTTCATCACAGAGGTAGCAACACATATAGTTACCCCGCCAGTTTCTTTTGCTAGGTTGTGTAATATGAGTATTTAGTCATCCCATGCTAACCGTGCAAAGAGTTTAACCAGTTGCAAGTCAAAGGGCATTCTAGAATATGGACGGAAGAGGCTGCGTAAGCCTCCATCCAATCTTGAAACTATATAGTGATTTTACTGTTGAACTATCCATTTGAGGTGAGGCACCATGACTGGAGTCTAGCTCTACAGTGGGAGATTCGGTGCGACAAGCGATATATGGTGATCATATGCTCATCCAACCTTGGCCATCGGTCCCTAGTTTGAGGAGGGTTGGGTCATCCTACAACCACTGACGCACTTGCTTAGATATGGTGATGCTTTCATTAAGTATCATTTCCTGTATTTCAGGGAGTAGATTGAAGTCTGCCCGTCCAACCATTTGTCATGCCAACAACTTTTGGACATACCATTGCCTGGAGCTTATGTTGGCCGCTATAAAAATGTCTAGTAGTTCTAGAACTCCTTTCCGTAAGTATGATATCCTTCATGCGGTGGGCGAAAGTGGCTATATACTACCACCTCTGAAATATGTTTGCCCAATTATTTTCCTCCCAATACCAATTTTCCTTTGCAATAGCCTCCACCACTATTTCCCAGGTGAGTGCTTTTGTTAAAGCATATGATACTCGATGATTCCCCGACCCCTTTGTTCCTTTGGGCGACATAGACGGTCCTAGCTATATTCGAGTATATGTCTTTGGGGAATGGTTGGACCCTTTCCACATAGAGTCTCTACTTGAGTCTCTTTGATTTCTTAGCCTACCCACTCTAAAAGTTTGTAGATAACCACCCAATAAATTGGTATGGCTGAGAGCACAATATAGATAATCGTTATTCAAGAATTTGTTGAGTCAAAGATACTAGAGGGCTACAAATAAACTTCAATGTTGTCCTTCTGCATGAACAAGATATCAAAGTTTTAAAATTAGCCAATTAGTTGAGTGCTTTTAATTTTATTTTTATTTTTAATTTTTTACTCTCTCTTGTTACCTTCCATTTATTCGAGTAAATTGCTATACATCCCGACAAAAGAGCCCAAATTGGTTTCCCGAAATTGTTGATTTTATTTCGGACATCAACACATCAAATCCAAATTTCACGGGGTTAATAACCACATAGGCGGGGGTTAGATTCGAGAACCGAATTCGAGGAAAGCGTAAATCGGGAGGAATAGCATTCTCATTTATTCGATATTCTTATACACAGGTGTTTGGTCGTGGTTCAAAAAGTTGGAATAAGTTAGGTTATGGATTTTGAAGTTTAATTTTTAATTTGAAGGAAAAAAAACTTATGGCACATCAAACAAGCTTTTTATTTAATTAATACTAACTAAAATAAATATTTTGTAAATAAAATAATAGTTATCTTATTATTGATTGATACATGTTAATCATTAATAATTTAATATTAATTAATCATCTTATTATTTATTTAAAATAAATTTATAGAATAGTAATTTTTATTTTTCATTATTTCTATTTGATTGAGAGAGGATGGAAAACTTGGGATAAATTAGTTTATCCCAAATTATTCCACAACCAAGACACCCCTCATTCTCCTGCTCCTACAAATTTAGTGGAGTCAATAGGCGTTCCTTTAGGGGTAAGTGGAGTACCGAAGTGGGGCCCCATTTACCACTCACGGGTGATTTTTAAGCGTAAGTCCCACTTCTCACCATTTCCTCCAAAATTAATTAGGACTCCATTTCTACCAATTTTAAACCGAAGTGGGTAAAGTGGCGTTGGTATAAAGGTCACTACTCAATCCTAATTCGCCTACCCCACTTTAGTCCACTTTCACTAAAAAGAACATCCTAAAATGAAAAAGTGAACATAATACGGTCACCATTTATACTCAAAAACCACTCATGGGGTCCCCAATTTTCACGGCCACTTCAATCACGCGTTAGGTAATCGACACTTCCTACCCACTCTCTACAAGTGTCACTTTCAGAAAAGTGAACACCCCTAAATGAATAATATTAATAAAATTTTCTTTGATTTATCCAAGCTTTGTATTTATAAAAAAAAAAAATTGAATCTTTTGCTGTGAAAATGGATAGGGACAAAGTTGGGAAAAAAAACCTTAAATGAAATAAGATAAAGATTGAATAAATTAACCTAGGTTAAGAAGAGAATAAGTTATTCAACTTTATTCAAAGTTAAGAGAGTTGTGGGATAGCTATTTTCATCTTAATTTATTCATATTTTAAATATGGTGTTTGAGAGTTTATGATTTATCTATTTATCAAACACACCCTTGAAGCTGAATTTAGATCAATAACTACTGACCACTAATTGGCATGCTAAAGGCTTGTGAAATATTGGGAGAAAGTTAGATCAAATGGGTGATGATTTAGATTAACTAAAGTTCAAAGTTCTAGATTGATTAATGGTTAACAATTTGGATTCCTTGCTTAGATACATAGGTTTTGAATAATGTGTCCCTCTTGCTTTTTTTGTCTTTTTTGTTTTTAATTGACATTGAATTTTTGGATGTTCTCAGTGTGCTTGGCAAATGTATAATTAATATTTTTTTGAATAAATAAAGTAGTATAACGTTATTCATGATTTATCCAAAAATTAAACATTGTTTTGAGGATATATGTATAAGGGGTGAAGATAAAAAATTTAAGACAAAAAATATGGATTAGTGTTGCATAGTATTATATGTTGAGATGAGAAGAAATTATCTAAGTTTATTTCAAGATATGAAGGTTGAACATAATAAATCCTTTTTTTTTTTACCACTATCTACATTTCCACGATGATGTTTGGCTAGTTATCCATGTTTGGAATAAAAAAAAAAAAAACTAAGTTGATTTTATTAAAAGTTTTGTTTATCTCAGAATAAGACACTCTTTTTTTTTATAAAGGCAACAGGCACCTCCCAAAAGTTAGGGGCGGACAAAGTGGCTCCTTGCGTGGGTGCTCTCACCTTATAGTCATAGGGGTTGAAACCTTACTTTATCTCAAAATAAGACTTAATCTCTTTAATGATTTAAAAAAAAACTTCTTAGGGTTCTTATTTCCTCTCCTATTTGCTCTACAAACACACAACACCAATCTTTTTTCCTAATTAATTTTAACAAAACCCCAAAATTCAAATTACTTAAACTAGCTAGCTCTTTCTTGATTAAAAAGATCATGAACCTTATTAATAACTAGGAATTATCACATGTTCTATTAGGCACCAATCAGCTCAAACAATACGATCACTTGACTTGAGAAAAGAAATAATCATTTACTAGGAATACACATGCACATGAATGGGCATTGCACTGAATTGGTAATGCCTCATCTTCTAGTGTTTTTTGGTGCAAAGAGTGATAACTCATCTGCATAGTCTGTTAAGAAACAGCATGGGGTGTTTGGAAGTATTGGTGAAGGAAAAGGATGGTGTGGGGGCACATCCATGCCTTCTGCCAGCCATATTATGCATGTCCTGTTGCTGTTGCTGTTGCTGCTGCTCTGTCATTCAAGGATAGATAGAGATAGAGGCTTTCAATTCTCATCTCTCTGATAGAGATTGCCTTATTATACTATATATAGTTGTCTTTCTTTAATTAATTATCTCTTCTCTAATTAACTTTAGATTACATTCAAGATAATGTTCAACAAACACTTTCATCTTCTTTTTCATTTTACCATTCAATAAATGACTGCTGTTTTATCACATGGGAAGCATATTTCTAGAGTAGACCAGGAGGAGCTGAGGATGATCTTGTGTCCACTCACTTGGATATATATATCCTTTATTTTCGGTTAATGATCTTCTTTTCTTTCAGTACTCTCTTATGATGTCTGATCGATATCCTTTGTTTTTTGTTTAGTAAAGCTGAACTTGCAGAAATAATGGAGGAAGACTACGAATGCATGCAATTCAAGAAAATATTAACAATTTGAATGAACATAATAACATATACAATTGGTACACATGGCCAATGTCTCAAAGAAGGTGATCAAGAGCTTTCCTTAATTTCCTTGATCAAGTTTGACATAGAACAAGAAGAGAGAATGAAGACCAACGACCCTTGAGTGCATGAACAGTGATAAATGAAGAGGACTTTTCACTCATCAGATGTGACTCCACCCCTCCTCAATACTGCCCTACCATATGACTACGACGGTGTCTCGACTTGACTTTTCTAAGTAGGTATCCAACTCTTGGCACAAATTAGCTCTTTCTCTTAAAAAAGAAAAAGAAAGAAAAGAAAAGAGAATGAAGCAAAGTGGGCATAGAACCAACAGTAAAAGAACAAATTAAGGAGACAGCCAAGCTAGTTAATTTGCAAAAGATTGACTAATATATATACTCTTGGTTCTTTCTTATGATAAAGAGATCATCTAATTGAAGGAGTGGTTAATTAGGATCATATATAACAAGCTAGCTAGGCATGATGGATTGGATGGTCTCCACTTGTCTTCATTCTATATTTCATTAAAGGAGGGGGCCATGCATGTGATGCTACTGGTGATGAGTTTGGCTTCTTGCCATCAAGAAACAAAAAAAGTATGGCAGGTATAAGATGGTGACAGGAGCATCCTTTGAATACAATCCATATTCCACAATGATCTTCAGCTTAGCCTTCCACTTTGAGAGGAGATCAGAGCAAAGAGAGCAGCAAACACACAAACTAGCTAGCTTCTCTATGAGTCATCCATCTCTGGTTGCAGGGTTCCATCAAACTCATATGCATGCAAAAGTGTGTGGACCCGAATCTCATTGCTCATTAATAGGGCCAGTTCATCACATGCTCATCTTATATTCTTATGGTTCTTTTTCTATATCTCAAGCCTTTTATTAAATTCTATTAAAAATAAAGGCTACAATAGCTCATATTGAAATTAGAAAGAAGATCAATAGCTCTAATACCATATTTAGAATAGAAATTAAAAACAATAGCTTTGATATCATATTAAGTTTACGGTAAAATTAAGTTAATGTTACAAGAGCACAAGACTCCAAATTCTCAGTCGTCTTCGTATGTGTGTGTCTTCCTGGAGCTATACATTGAGTCGAACTAGCCAAATGAGTTTTTAAGTTCATTGGTAACTTTTATTGTATTTTTAGCAAATGCACAACTAAGAACAAATTTGTTATGTTTTTAGAATAGAAATTAGAGGCAATATCATAGTTAGAATAGAAACTAAAACAATAGCTTTGATATCATTTAAGATTACGGTATAAATTAAGTTAATGTTATAAGAGGGCAAGACTCCAAATTCTATGTCATTTCCGTATGTGTGTGACTTTACCGACTATCTCTTAAGTCAGATTAGCCAATGAGTTTGTAGTTTCATTCAGGGGTGGAGCCACGTGGTTGAGAAGGGGCTCATTTGAAACTTAATTGAATATAGTATAAAATATTTAATCTTTTCTACTATAATAATATTTTATTATACGAATTGCCCCCCTTGTCTTTTTCTTTGACTTTGGCCTGCCCTGCCCGGCTGCCCCTGCCCCATTTTCACTTTCAAGTTTTCACTTTTTGGTGGGATGTGATGTGATTTAAATCATATAATAATAATTCTCCTTATTCCTCCATCCGTGGTAGGGGTAATTTATTTTATTAAATTTCAAATAAAACTCACAGCCTCTCTTGTAGCCTTGCTTCTCACGCCACATCCTGACAACCTTTATTGCTTCTGAGAATCTCACGCCAGAACTCTCAAAGAGTCTCAAACCCTGTTTTGCTTCTCCTCTGCACGCCACTCTTGTGTCACCGTGCTCCACGAGGTTTTGTGGACACAGAGGCTGTGGTGTTTTTCTTATCTACAAGACTACAACAACCAAATCAAATCCAAGGTTGGTTTATTTTTTTAACTTTTACTTTTAATTGTTTTATTTTGTTTAATTACATGATTACATCAATTGTTTTTCTTTTGAAGCATTTGCTTGATTTGATTTTTTTTTTCTTTTACATTTAAAGGGGGTTTTTATTCAAATTATTTGTATGAATTTAGTTTGGATATTCAATTTGAATTGAAAGAATTAATATACAAAAAATGATTTAGATGATAAGTTTTGATAATGTTGTATGGATTTAGTTTGGATATTCAATTAGTATGCAATCTCTCTCATTTTTGCCTCCAATTAGGGTTAAAATTAGGGTTTTTTTTTTCATTATCAATATTCTAGGGTTCTCATGATTCGATTCTTTCAGATTTCTCTCCTAATTTTTCTTTGATCTTATGTTGAATTTAGGTTAATTAAAATTTAAGTATAGAAATTTTAAGGAGATATATTTCAATACAATGGACTGTAATTTTTGATTCTTTTTTATGTAGAGATTTCATGGAGAGGTATTTCATGAAAAAATCATTAGAATTAGAAATGCCTCAAACACAAGAACAAAAAGAAGACAATGTGGTGGATCTTGAATCTCATGGATCAAAGAGGAATCACATTGAATTTGAATTAGCTAATCTTCCTTCAGATCCTGGATTGCGAAAGCCTATTATTGAATATGATCCAAATTTAAGGGATCAAGTTCGAAGAGCATATTTGCAAAAAGGGCCATGTCAACCTCGAAGCCATACTTTTAAGCAAACCATGCAAGGTAATGTGATGCGGCGATTTAATCCCTTATGGTTTGATGAATTTCCTACTTGGTTAGAGTATAGCATTATTAAAGAAGCAACATATTGCTTGTGTTGTTATTTGTTTAAAATGGATAGCAAGAAACATTCAGGAAGCTCAGATGCTTTTTTTTCGAAGGCTTCACTAATTGGAAAAAAAAGGAAAAATTACGAGAGCATGTTGGTGGTCCTAATAGTACACACAACAAAGCTTGGAACAATTGTCAAGTTTTGATGAATCAACAACAACATATTCAAACAATTGTGAACAAGCAAAATGATCAAGCTCGAAGTGACTATCGTAAGCGTTTGATTGCCTCCATTGATTGTATTCGATTTCTTCTACGACAAGGCCTAGCTTTTCGTGGTCATGCTTGAGTCCAATGGATTCTTTTTCATCTTTTGATAAGAAAAGATTGGCTCAGCTTGCTGAACTATATCCAGATGATTTTTCAGATGTGGAAGTCCTTGCTCTTGAGAATGAATTAGAGACTTATATTATTGATGTGATGTCCAGCACAGATTTCGATAATCTACTAGGAATTAATGATCTTGCTATCAGATTGGTGAGAACAAGAAGAAATATTTTATATCCGTTGGTTTACAGACTTATAAATTTAGCTCTAATTTTACCAATTTCAACTGCAACTGTGGAGCAATGAAGATTGTGAAGACTCGACTGCGCAATAGAATTGGTGATCAATTTTTAGCTGATTGTTTAGTGCCACACATTGAGAAAGATATCTTTGATTGTATTGATAATGAAACAATTATCGAATGTTTTCAAAATATGAAAACTCGTAGATGCCAATTATGAATTTGTTCTTGTTAATGTTTTGTACTTAGTTGTTTATGTAAAAGACATATGATATTTAATTTGTGTTATTATATAATTTTGATTGTATTTGAACTTTGGTTTAAAAAATTTTGTATTTGCCCCCTTATCAATACCTCGGCTTCATACCCATTCATTTGGCCCCTGCTCTATCTTATTTTTTAGTAAAGACACAACTGAAAACAAATTTGTTATGTCTTTACCGATTACCGTTTGAACTAGACTAGCTTATGATTTTTTAATTTCATTAGTAGCTTTGAAGAGAATTAATTCTTTTTCAAAGACATAACAAATTGGATGTTAATTTTTCAATTTCATTTCATCTCAATTAACATCCAATTTTTTACAATGGTTTAATGAAATTGAGAAATGAAAGAAGATAAAATAAATGTTTTTAAATTAAATATAAATAAAATAGGTCTAAAGTCATGATAACTTGGGGAGGATGAACATGAGGAGGGAACCCCGAGAATCCTGAAAACCTTGGACAGGGGAACAATTTAGTGAGCTCAATTTCGAGCGCCAATGTATTAACTTTTTTGAATCATTGAACAAGATAACGTGGTTTATCCATTTTAATAAAAAAAAGAGAATATGAGGAGGAAAAAAAAGCCTAAAAAAGAGGGAGAGGGAGAGAGGAAAGTAACTGGAAGGAAAGGACTTTCCTTCTGATACTATGAATTGGAAAGCAGTACACCCATTATTGAAGGATGGTGATGCATAACATGATAAGGACTGAACAAGGAGCAAATACAACCACAACATGTTGACTATTTTGCACCTATGCATGTGCCATATATATATATATTAAGCTCATCAATCACCACTCAAATAACCTAACTGTGGGAACACCATCATAAACTTTTCAGGCAGTCCTTGTCCCTAACCTGACTACTCACTCCTCATAAACCCTAAAAAATATAATACTTGTATTAGTTTAATAAATATCCACCTAAGTAACTAACTTTAATGCATGTTATACTTGCAAGTTATGCTATCATTTAAGTATCTCATTGGGTATATTACTATCTCTGCTGTGGTTATATGTTAATAAAAAATATTTAGACCTTATTATTATTGAAAATCAAATTTATGAAACATCAGTAATACATGGTAACATTTTTATTCAATTATTTTTTGGTTTGTTTTTAAGTCTAAATCATACATATATGCAGTGATGTATCTCCTACATTCGATGTAAGTCTATTTAATTTATTCCTCTTATCACAATACACCAAGTATATCAACGACCCAAAGATCTATTGGTATTTGGGTCCCTCATGTGGATAACTCAGGATCGAATCTCCACTTTTGTAAAATGAGGGTCATATGGACTAACCCAGGGTGAAGCGGTCATGCCTAGGTATGGTGTTGTTCTCCTGTGAACTAACCCGCGATCAAGTGACCTCGCCTGCACACGTCCTTGACTAATTACCTTCGGGGCGCTTGTTACTTTGTAAAAAAAAAATTTTAAAAATTTAAAAAAAACCTATACACCAAGTGTTCTAACATCACAACAAAAAAATTTAAAATTAAAATGAAAATTAAAAACTAAAAATCTAGATACACTATTAAGTTAACAGTCTAAAGGTTATGGCCCATTTATTAAAAAAAAAATTAATTAATTTTTTTTAGTGTTTTATCAAAGAACCCATATGTTTATGGTTATGATCATAAAAGGAGGCCAATAATGAATTCTTCAAAACAAATTGTAAATAGTATAAAATGACTGATAAATAAGATAGAAGAAATCTAACCCCAATTAATGTTACTGTTACAATTGAATGAGAACAAGGACCATTTTTAGATAGAGACATGGCTCTTCCTTATATTTATCTTTTGAGATAAAACTTAATTTGATCCAATTAATTTAGAGGAAAAGGAAATTTCTTACATTGATTGGTGGAGTATGTGAACAGAAGACAAGTGGAATACTACGGAGGCATGTATATATATATATATATATATATATATATATATATATATATATGCTGTGACATTAATGCTTGAGAATTGAGATAGATAAGTTTTTCAACATTACTGACATTAATAAGTAAAAACTAGTACAAATGTAACAGAGAATCTGTGAAGATGAAAAATCATGACCACTGTAGTATTTTATTACATTATTTTTCTCTTCAATAAGTACATCCTCACTGTCTTCTTGCTTGCTGTCAAATTCATTATAAATAAATAAAACTTAAATTTTTATGTGATTTTTTTTTAAAAAAAAGTCGATAAACAACTTTTATTTTCATTAGTAATTAAAACCAAAATATATTGATTAGACTACTGACCAGGGATAAGTCAGTGCCTTGGAATTACATGATAATGATGAGGGCTATTAAGGTAAGTGCCCTTGAAATACAATGAGTGAGAGTGTACATTTATGTGGGGTTTCCCGCTCAAGTGACGCGTCTTCAAAGTCATTTGTTGGTGGGCTTTACAATTTCTCTCGGATGTTAGGCTTTGTCTATTTTTTATGTGAATTTTCAAAATCTTTCTCTTTTTTAATTGGGAATCTTCATTTTATATGGTGTCCTATATATATATGGTCATATAACTTTTAAAAAAAGTTCTTAAACAATTTAAGGATTTTTTTAAAAAGAAAAATTAAAGACCAAAACACAAGAGTAACCTTAATGACTAGGGATGCAAGTGGGACGGGTCAAACTCGTTACCCGCGGGGCCCCGCCTCGAACGGGGCGGGTAATCCCTGTTATTTTTACCCGTCGGGGCGGGTACGGGTAAAATTTTATACCCGCGGGTATCCCCGACCCGTACCGGTTCGGGTACGGGGCGGGTATCCCCGCTATCTACTCGTTTGGATACGGGGCGGGGATACCCGTTAACCCGTTATATAAATAAATAAATATATATATATATATATATATATATATATATATTAATATATTAATATATTAATATATTTATGAATTATCTTGTATGTACTCCATGTTTATTTGATAATGGTTCAGCCACTTTTGGAACTTATAGTTAAATTATCCTGATATTAATTCTATACTACATAGAAGGATAAATTATCCATATTTATATGATATCCAAATATCCAATCTAAGGCCACTTTGTGAATAGCTATAAAATATTTATATATTAAAAAAGCAGTGCGGGTTAGCGGGGATGCAGTACTTGCCGAGTATGAGTTGGGGATTACGGATTTGTTAATGGGGTAGGGATGCGGCAGAATTGCGAGTATCCCAGGTAAGCGGAGACGGGGATAATTTTTTCCCCGTTAGCATAACGGGTAACGGGTCGGGGATTACCCGTTTGTTAACAGGGCGGGGATGGTAACGGCCGCCCCGTCCCCGACCCACCCCGTTTGCATCCCTATTAATGACTCTGTTCTCAAAAGTACTTGAACCTTTACTAAAGAAATTAACTATTGCATAATTGAATGTAACTTGTGAGGAGGTTATATATATATATATATTGACAAAGGTGACAAGCGCCTACATATGGGAAGTTAAGGACATGTATAGGCGAGTTAATTAGTTCAAGTATACCATACTCTTGATGTTTACTTAAGTCCATATAAAATTTTCTTCAACATATTATGTTCCATCATGTTGATCCATTAAAGAATAATGTGTGCTTGTGGAGGAGGTATATGTGGATTAACCTAATGGATGAATAACGAAAAAGTGCATATGATGTATAAGTTGAAAAAATAAACCTCATATGGACTTCACCATGAGCATAGTATACCAAGATTGATACATATTAAAAAAATCATATTCTGCTAGGTTTAATACTCAATTTAGTCTCTCTATTATATTAAACCGGTCCTTTTGGTCCCTCTATATATAATTTGATATTTTTTTATTTCTCTGTTTTCTCGATTGAGAAAATGTCAGTTCTCGCACAGGCCTTTTTGGTTTTTATACATATGCCTTTTAGGTCTTTTTGGTCCCTGAAAATATGCCGTTAGGGACTGGATTTTTACAATGGTGAAATTAGAGCGTCTAAAAAATATCAAATTATATTAGAGGGACTAAAAGTGACGGTTCAGTATAATAGAGTGACTAAATTGGGTATTAAATCTATTATGCTACATAGGCAATTTGGTCGCCCTAGTTGATTGTAGAGTTGTATTGCAAACATAAGCATCCAGTAATGATCAAATGTGACAATAAACCAACTATTGCTCCTACAAAGAATTCAGTATTCCATATAAGAGCAAACACATAGATATTAAGTATCACTCTATCATAAATTTATTGAAAGAAAAGGAAATAGTATTTGACTATTACAAATCTAAAGGGCATGTTGTTAATATATTCAAGAAGCCAAGAAAACCGACATTTTTTATTGGTTGAGAAAAATGTTTGATATGTTGAGCTTGGTTTAATGGAGGTTAATGAAATTAAAAAAATAAACACAAATTCATAATTATAATTATCTTTAACTTTATCACGCCATCACTACCCTGTCATCTCTTTATTTTCTTTTATTTTTATTTTTATTTTTATTTTTCATTAATTTTATAGTCCTCTTCTTTTTGTTCTTCTTGACAGCTACCCAAGTCTCCATTGCTCCATTCCAACTATTCTTTTAGTTGCTCCTCCTTATTTATTTATTTATTTATTTATTTTCTTCTCTCTTCAAACCATATAGATTTAGTTTTATTAGGAGTTTAACTTTTGACCCCATGCATTATAAATGAGTTGTAACCTGGAGTTGAATTTTAGCTTTATATGCTACTTAATGTTAGCTAAATAACATGAGGAATTGTATGATTTTTTCTAACTATTTAAGCTCCTTATTCAACTCGTACACAACAGTTCAGATAATGATAGAAGAGCAACTAATACTAAATTATTTTTATAATTTTTTAAAATTCAAAACATTGATAAATTTTGGAAGATCCCTTTTTTTTTTGTAAAACTAATTTTTTACATATATTTCCTTTTTTTTATTAATATAGAGAAAAGAAAGTCTCATGCACCTTTTTTTTTTTGGAAAAGTACTTTTTTGAAACAATAAATTAGGAGGATTTTAATATGGAAAATTGACAAATAAAGGGTGTATTATGCTTCTTGTTCCTCAAATTTTAGCCAAACACTCATTAATAATCTCTTATTTTCCTCTATAAGGACCATGGATTAGCTTATACTGATTGAGAGTATGACACCTTTTGCTATATTTCTCTCACCTCATGATGCTGATATTGTTGGTAGTACTAATACATATCATGTAAATCAATTAATCAAAATTTTAGTAAATAATTATAAAATATTTTTAATTTCCAATTAGTTTTTTAAGATTTAGTTTCAATTTTACTATTTTAACATTGTACACACAGCTCTGGCTTACTGTAGTGTATACAAACCCTAGCATTACTCCAGGGAAGACATGTAGCACTAGAGTAAGCCAGAGCCTTCTTCACCTTTGTTTTTTTCTTTTTTTTTTTTTTTTTGACATAGGCCACTCAAATGGGTCAGTCAGGGCAAGGGGAGTAAACTTCATTAATGCAGCAGACACCTCACCATCGCTGTCTGATTACCGAGGTAAAGCTTCGGCTACAATTTGTTCCCCCATTTGTAGGCGGAGACTTGATCCTAGGGCCTTGTTTGGTTGGGGTTATCCCCACAGTTTCCAATGAAAAAGTTTTTCCCGCCAAAATTCTTAATTAAGATTTAAAAATATAACCCACCAATATATAGTCAACACATCACTATCTTATCATTAATACCTTTATTTTAAAATTTCCCTCCAAAAATTTCAAAACTTATTCCTAATCCCAAGTGGGATAACTCCCAACCAAACACAATCTAGGACTTTATCCAAGGAAATTTTTTTTGACATAACTTGTCCAAGAAGATTAGTCAACGCACGAGACTCAAGATTATACCGCTAGGCTATGAGCTTTTTTGTAGAGTCTTCTTCACATTTGATCAATCTTCATTTGTGAATTGTGGTGCCTGGCTGAGAAAGCAAAAACAGTCCCTACCACAGTAAATATAAACATGCACAATGATACACCAACACTTCTATGCATTAATACACAAAACATCAGCCAAGGTTCTGATAAGAATTTTGAAATAATGAGCAAGGCCATAATCCAGGCCAAAATGCAAGGTCGCTATCAACACAACTCTGAACATTTCTGCAAGAACAAGTTGCTTCAGGAAATAATCTTGTATAGAGATAAATACAGCAAATTTATGCTTATCTAGAGATTTTGCAACACTCTTCTAACATATAATACAACAATGTAAAAAAAATATAGTAAAATGCAACAATACAATAAGATTGCTCTCTATACATTGGATTCTCTGGACTGTGCGACGACCCTCAAACTGTCGTACATGCTGGAACATGCCTGGGCGAAATCTGACATTGCTCGGAAAAGCTCCGGCAAGTGAGTTCTTAGACTTGTGAGTGATTTCTCTCTAATATGCTTGCACAACTTCTGATGGGCTTCCACCTCATTATCCAGACGGGTCTTCACCTGGTCCACCAGAAACTTCCTTTCTGCCACCGGGTCATTTTGATTTGGGCCCTCACCAGTCTCAAGATCTGCACCCTCAGAAGCCACTCTCTTCTGTATATACTTCTGAGTAAATTCATCCAAAGCTCGCCTTTTCCGCATAAACTCTTTCTGTAAATCCTCACATTTCTCCCTCAGTTTCAGCTCCTCCTGTTGCAGCAGCCAGATTGAATTTATGACTTCCGAGAAGCTGAAGATTGCGGATTTGGCTAGCTCATCTGGTAGTTTCTCAAGCTGGTCATGCCATGCTTGGAGGAAGGGCTGGATTGGGGGTTGGAACACCTTTGGCGGGGAGGACACCTTCTCCTTCAAGCTGCTTTCAATGGGGATGAGATTCAACTTCAGCCAGCTGTTTAAGGCTAGGATGTACTCTCTCTGATGGGTCATGAGTTTCTGAAGCTGTGAGTGCCACTCTCTCGCAACTTGACAGAGCTGATTGGTACGGTGATAGTGTTGGTCAGTAGTGTCCTTTGGGGCACTTGAGATGTCAAGGGCTTTGAGTTGGGAAGCAATCTGAAATTGGCTGTCATGATGAGTACGCATTGCTTCCCACATACCCCCCATCCTAAATGAGGTGAAAATTAAGGAGTCAGCAAATTTATAAAAAAACACATGGCAGGCTTAGGTGAAATATCAAATCAAATGTAACACATTAATTAAACATAATGGAAGGAAATGTTTCAAGCTGATTGATACGTGAATTCTTCTATATAAGAGAATTGCATAGAATCATCCAACAAACATTTCAAAATCATCAGTGTGTGGTTTTCCACCACCTTCGTTGTTTGTTTTCAATCTTTAATTGTAACCGCGTGTAAAATGACCAATTGGAAAGAGAGATGATGAATCCAACACAAACCAGAAGAAAATAGAAAGTGCTAAAGATGGCCACAACCAAAAAAGAAGTTCAACAACAGTTTATCGGTGGAAAAAAGAAAATAGAAACATTAAGCAGTTAAGAAACAAGACCTAGACTCTCTGTAATTAAAAGAACCATGCAAAGTAAGAATCACCAACAATTTACACAATGAAGCATATGTGTCATTGTAAAGCAATAAACAATTTCTGCATCTTTTCCGGCAATATCAACTCCAATCAGACATCCTCCACATTTTCCTTCAATATACCTAGATTCTATACAATATTAGGGGACCAAAAGTTACCATTCTGGGCTGGTCTTTGTCTTCAGTGTATTATACATTACATCATTTCCGTAGGAAATTGACTTGGAAATTCTGCAGTTAGTTAAGTGAGCATCGAAAGAACAGGTAGACTAAGTCTCAGGTATAGGGTACTAGCTAGGAACCCAAGAAAACATTAAATAACTCTTCAATTTCTAATCACCAAGATTCGGTATGGATCAAATGATGACACAACTAATTTCTGCTGAACATGGGAGAAGAGAACTAAATTTATGACAAAGATATCAAACAATATGCAAATTCAATTCTGCTTGCACGCAAAAAAAATAAATAAATAAATAAATAAATAAATAAAAACCCACCCATTGCATGTCCCTTTGCCGCAAGATTTAACTGATCCAAAAGTCGCCAATACCAATTATAAACTTCAGTTAGAGTATGCAAAAGGAAGACCAAAATATTCTTCTAATTTGCCTTTTTCTTTTCTGTCAAACCCAAGAAATTTATGAATGATTTGAGTGATGATTCTTTTTTTTCTTTCTTTAATTATTTTCTTGATTAGTGGAAAGAGCTTCCTAAACTAATCAATTAGGAAAATGGGAACTTAATTGATTAAAACCTTAGTTGGAGTTAATTAATGTTGTTGAGGACTTGGGTGTAATATTAATATGTAGGGGATTCAAATGGAATTTTCCTCTCTCTCAAACTCAAACAGACAAGGACGTGGTTGTAAATTTTGTGAAGAACTGGGGAATAATTAAGGAAGATGCCAGGGGGTACTTACTAAAATCGCACGATCACTCATGGATGAGAGATGGAGTGGACGGTGAGGATTTGTTATTATTTTAATTAGATGGATCTGACGGCTGGGGGGGTCTTAGAATCGGGTACGGAGGTGGGGCTTCGTCACCACAGTGGAGCGGCACGCGCCGCTCGTCGTCATTATCTCCACGATCACAGGAACAGTTGGGGAAAAAGGACGACAATCTCGCGTTCGTTACGCGATTAGGGGTATCACGATCATCCTCTAGCGTCGGCCTGGCTCCCTATAAAAATATATTACTCCCCTCCTCAACCCTAACGTCGCCTTCGTCTCCATTTCTTGCCTCTTCTCTTCCGTCCACACAGGCGACGAACTCCGACGATCAGGGAATCGAAGGAGAGTTCCACCGCTCTGGTAAGCCTCCCTCACCTTTGCAAGTTAGTTAAACAAATGGTTTACGGCTTTGCATGAGTTAAAATGGCTAATGATCAGTGGGTTCATGGAAGAGGGGGTTCCATACCAAGTTTGTGATAGTGGATTCTAGAGAGATGTTTTGGTGTTTAAAGACTATGAAATTTGGAATAATAAAACGGTGAACTAGATGGAATTCTTTGTCAATAATAGTGGATTAGATTGCTTATGTTTGCATGAGGATTAAAGGTACTGCTAATGCTCTGTGAGGGTTTAATCTCATGCATGAGATTTTAAGAAGGATGGAGATGATATCAACTTTGTCATGAGGGCATGGGTTCTATGTAGAAGTTTACAAAGAGAGGAGATGAATGTAAAAGTTTAAAAGTACGATTGATGGATGGGTTCTCTTCAACAATACAAGGTTGTATGAGAATGGCCTTCATGGTAAGAAGGGTTGTGTGCTTAGAGTTATCAATAGGAGATATTCAATGAGGGTTGGTTCATGGTTGTTGTTTCTGGTTCGAACTCAAAAGGATTACCAATAGAGATGTAGTCATTTTCAGTGGGTGATGGTCTTCACTGTGAAAGGAGAAATATTAGAGAAACAATTGGTTTGATCAATTGGTGAGGGTTTGGTCACATGCATGAGTGCTTGTAGTGCTGGGTTTGTGTTGGTATTCTGTTGGGTATCCATGGGTGCAAGTGGGTGTCTAGCAGGTGATTAGTGTGCATTAGATGTTGACAGTAACCGGTGTGTGTGCAGGCATGGATGGAGTGCATTTGATGGTTGGGATTCATGAGAGCAAGAACAGTGAGTGGAGTAGAGCAAGAACAGTGAGTGGAGTATAGAAAAGCATGGGTCTAGGTTCCTCCATTTTGCGGCAAAGATGATGAGATGTGGAGGTATTGTATGCATATGTACATGTGTGTATAAACAATAAGGATAATATATAAAGGTTGTGGGTTGAATTCCAATAAAGGCTTGGTGTTTCTCAGGTTGCTTAATGATGTGTAATATTCATAGCGTATGCCAGACTGTTAACATGGAGAGTATGTGGATTTGAGGATATTGATGGTGAGGAGTATTTGTTTAATCTGAGTTTTGAGTGCTAGGATGAGAGTTATGAGCATGCATGGGGTCCTTTTGTACTACACATTAAAAAAATAAGGGATGATGTTTAATGAAATCATAAGCTCATGCTTGGTTACATATCTTGAGTATATGTTAAATGGTGTGTACATAGATCTGGTTTCCAAGAGTTAGTCAAGTTAAGGGTTGGTCAATAGCTGCAGACTGGCTGTCCCCTTCAAAGGACAGCTGGGCAGTCTGTGAATCTCCGATAGAGTCATGTAATATATCGTTGAAAATATGGGGAAGAGATCTTTCCAACGAGCCCTGGATCAACTCAAACGGGTTCCTGGATCAAAAGTTATGAGCAGTTCTTTGGGACTGCGCATTAACTTCAAGGATTTTACATTAATATTGTTATTAATATTAATAGCTCACTTTGTGTTGGTAATGGTACTTAGTCGTGATTATCATTACCAGATATCGACGTGGATGCGTCGGGAGGAGATTCCGTGGGACACCAAGCTTCGCGATTTTAGGTAAGTATACTTGCCTAGTTTCCACCCGATTTCAGGATTTCTTGGACTTGTTATTTTTGTTTGAGTGTGCATGATTTTATTGATATCATGCTTTGTTGATGATTTGGATACATGCATGTTTGTTCCTTTGTTTGTTTGGTTTCTGGTGCATGTATGATTGTTTTCGGGATGTTGGCATCCCTAGTGTTAGCTAGTTCCTTTCGCCCGGATTAGAGGAGCAGGTCAGCTCCGGTTTGAGAGAGAACGTTTGGGGATGAGACACCCTGACGTTCCGGCATTCCATGCCAGAGGGGTTATACTCTGGTTATCCTGCCTGTCAGCGGGATTGATACGTTGGCCATGTCGACATGTGAGAAAGGTGGCTCGAGGAGCGGCGAGGTTAGTTATTTAGCGGCCAGAATCTTTGTGTGATCTTGACGGGTGATATTCATTGAGTTCTTTTTCCAGGGCCTGAGGGCTATTGTTAGATTAGGGGTCCCTACCGTTGATTAGGTCTTTGTGGTAAGTCTGAGACCCCTAGGATGTGATGACACGGGACGTTATTCCCATTTGTTTATTGACATGTTGACTATATGTTTCTTGATCACATCTATTTCTTTGTGGTCCTCGCGGGGTGCTTACTGAGCTTTCCCTTCAAAAGCTTATTTGTTTATTTCCCTTTTTTTCAGATTCTGAGGAGCTGAGGGCTTGATTTCAGGGATTGTGCGAGGGCTGGGATTTTTGCTGAGGTCAAGGATCTCACCTATTTGCTTTATTCTGTGAGAGATTGTGTTTCTTTTTTAGGACCCTGGTAGGGCCTGGATTTGTGTAGGACCCTTGTATTTTATTTTGGTGCTACTCTGACTTTTATTTTGAGATATTATGGATTATGCTTTGTTATCTACTATAGTTACTTAGGCCTTGTATCTGAGTGGGGCTTGTCTCTGCTTGGGTACGGCCGATCTGCTTACGTGCTCGAGGTCCCAGAATCCGGGTCGGGGCGTGACATTTTCCTTATATTCTTAGAAGAGACTTCTAAGTTTCAAGAAGGATGTTTCCCCAAGTAGGCCAACCAGTTAGAGGAAATGAAGAAGTGCATAACAATTAGAAAACTATAGTACATCTACAAAGCATTTCAGTAGCAGGTTGATAGTTGTAAATGAACAAAAAATAAGACAAATTAGCAGATTAGCAGATTAACTTTGATAACAGGAGCATGATAACTTACCCATCAACAAGTTCCACTAGTTTTGGGTACAGCTGATCATCTCGTAAACGATTAATTTCTGAAACTGTCGAATCCATGGACTGCATATCAACTATGTACCTTGTATGCAAATGACTCACAGCTGCTTTAGCTCTTTCAAGAGCTTCAGGGTTAGTACCACGTTTCTTTAGCTTATTTAGTACAGCAACCTTTCTCTGGTACTCAATTTTCATATGCTCTGCAGCCTGGCCGCAATGATAAAGGTACAATCAGTATGTGATTAGTTCGAAAGGATGAAAAAGCATTCAAAAAGATATAAGGCTGATAAAATAATAACTTGCAAACATTCAGAATGACAGGGAACTCACCAAGTTATATCAGTCAAATTGTAGTATTCATAAACATTTACCAAAACAGTGCTACAGAACACTTATAATAATCAAATTCTCCACATTGCCAAAGTTTTAACTCAAAAACAATATATAGCATAGATTGCATGTCACATGAAACAAAAAGTAGTACAGACATCACCTAATTTGACTTCTCTTGTGGATTTGCATGACTTGTCACTAAATATGATCACATCATCCGATGTATAAATGATAAATTAATGTCTTATACATAATGTATTATTTTTACATCTTCTAATATATTCTGCCAAACTTGTGCTGAATAATTTCTGAATTTGAGCTTCTCCTGAACACCAAATTTTCCCAACATGCCAAATCCTTCCAAATGGAAAGCTTGTCTATGAAAAAAAAGGGCAGCCCGGTGCTACAAAGCTCCCACTATGCGGGAGGTCCAGGGAAGGGTTGGACCACTTGGGTCTAAAAATGGAAAGCTTGTCTATATGATATATATAAAAAAAAAAAAAAAAAAAATCAACGGTGAATCTGAAACTACTTATAAGATTCTAAAATGAGCTCGGTAAGTCCATGGCAACCAGGAAAGTTTCATGGTGAATACCATGAGGTAGGTGAAATGGTTATTGACTTGTGCCCAAGGCAGCAATCATATTCATATACAGATATATATAATATCAGAAGACTTGGGCACACTACTTATCCAAACCCATTCCGAGTTGGTTTTACCAGCTACAACCTATATTTAATTTTTTATTTTTGGAATTATTTTAATTTGTTCTTCACTTAATTAATAAAATTGCCTTATATTTAAGTGTTTTGATAACTAGAGAAATGATTTATAATGGTCGACTGCCTTACAAAATTATATTTATACAATTACATGATAGATTGAGAGTTGTGAGAAAGATTCTGCAATTGAGGGATATCAAACTCTCTAATTTGGTTTGGACTATAGGTTTATAACTTGATATAAGCTGGTCAAGCCAAGCCCAATTTTTGTCTGACAAATGTTAAAAATATCTGGGTCAAGCCAATTATGTCATATGGTAGCCACCTTGATGCAAGGTGGAAGTTACCATCAAATTGAGTCACCTCAAGCCCAATATCATGAACACTGGCTATGCCCATTATTTAGGTATTGCACGGCCAAAAACACAAGGACAGCTGTGGACTACTTTTCATAACAAAATCAATATTAATGGTCATAAAAAAGAAGGCAGACCATCAAGATCACCAACGGATAATTAGGTGTCATATAAAATCATAAAGAGGCACACCATCATGATAACATTTTTCCTTAGCAATGTTTTTTAAAAAATAATAGTTAAATTAGGATTAGTTGTGAAGTTTTCTATGGTGTTAAAATATAAGTCAGACTACGCACAATTGATACAATGGGGCTACACGAAAAGTAGGGAATTTAATTTTTAAAAGACAAAATATATATTTAGAAAGAATCATCAGTACTGCATATGTAAAGAAAAAGAAAAAAAAACATCTAAAAATTTTACCTGGGGGTTTGCATAATATTGAAAAGCACGAAAATTCTTCACAGTGATAACTTTTATCGTATTTTTGTAATATTTTTACTATGTTTCAAAGGTCTGATTGTACCAACTGCACAAAATGTTGACTTCATAGTAACCCAATCTTTTTTCATATACCTCAAAATCTTCTTTATTTACCTCCCTAGTATTTTCATATTTGCATAACTACCTAATATTTTCAACATATATGCAGAGACCTCTCTAGGTTAACAAGATCTTAGTTCTCAGAAAGTTTGCAATATTAAAAACACTCCTCCTAACTTCATTTGTTATAAAATTTTCCTAACACATCCCTTTTCTTCTCTCTTCCTCATTTCTTTTCCTTCTCATCTCTATTTTCTCCTCTTCCTCAAATCCTTCTTCCTCTTATATATTTCCATCAAAATGCCATGCATCCTTTCAAACTATAATGCAAGCATCTCTATAATCTATCTTCTCCCTATCTCACAATGCCACGCAATTCTATAATACAAACAACCAAACTTTATATTCATGAAATTCTTACTAAGAGATAATCAGAAATGAACTCTCAAGTATCAATATACTTCAGTATTGCAGGGAAATGTACAATTTACTAATATACTATCCTTTAGATCATATATACCCAAAACAAAAGGAATATAGAACTTCATGCATATATGTGAAGATGGTTGCTACCCAAACACCAAATAAGTAAAAAGATAGGTGGCGCTTAATATTAGCATAAAGTCAATGGCAATTTCAAAGTGGTTGACATGAAGGTAAATTGTAAAGTGAAATAGATACTTGAGGATGCACGGGACAGTAAACACAATAAATTAAACCCTATTTACCTTGACCTCATCATAAAGTTTTTTCTCCCATGCTAACATCTTATCCAGCACTGTTGCATGAGTTTCATGTTTATCATTATCAAAATCATCCTTCCCCTCATCTGCATTAGGTATACCTTTGAATGACCTATTCCATGTAATAACCCGCATAACTCTGGCAGAGTGATCAATATGCCCTGTAAGCAACAAAGAGTGATGTCTTTTGAAAAGATGAGTTGAGATCATCCCTTGAAATGAAAGAGATGGATGGAAATGAATAAGGTGCACATGGTATCATTTGAAATGAATCCAAATCTAACAATAGCACATGTTCCTCCTTCCTGAGCAGTATACACATTCTGATTTAAACAATTTCACAAATAGTGGCAAAAAACTATGATCACAAATTATTTACTAAAACATAAAACATAAAAAGGTTTTCTCATCTAAAGAAAGGAAAGATGCAACAGATGTAGAGCAAATAGCGAATCTGGTCCAACTCAAATGATAGCCAGCTTGAGGTAAGGAATGAGTACATGTAATTCATCAAAGTAGAATGGTGTTGTGCATTATTCCTCAGTGGAAGTCCATGTAACAAAGAAAATTCTAAACATTAAATAGAGTTCAGCAGGACAGCCAGATCAAAACAAGAGTGGAGCAAACAACATAGCACAGAGCTAAAGGAAGAGGGAAGAAATATGAGGAGAAGGAATAGGACAAAACATAAACTGTGAAGGGAAACATATTAGTCCTTTAATATAGGTGCCCCATAATAAAACTCTAAATTGGTCAAAAAAATTCTCAACTAATAGATAACATTTAAGAGTTTTAAAAACTCAAACATTAACCATAGGGAGGTTATTGGATAGCCCCAAAATTTATTAAGTGCATAGCCCAAACATAATAGAATTTCAAATATAGAAAACAAAAACCCATAGTTCACCAGTCCAAGAAATCATCACATAAGTATATAATCTACCTGTGCTGTACATGGTTCATAATTTAAATTTAGATTTGAACAATTGTAAGTTATACTTGAAATCTTACACAAACCATTCAATGGCTAAAGCATGCACGGATAAGAGGGGTACCATTTACAGCAAGCTGATGTTGGTGTAAGGTATATACATTTTATGTAGCAAACAACGAGCCATAAGTCCTCAAGCAAATTATTGTACTTTGCTGGTCCAACCCATCATGATAAAAAGAAACTTGAACTTTGTATCCCTTTCAAAAACGGTTCCAATTTCTTCCTACTTTTATTGTATGTAAGAGGCCCACTATACTACATGCCAGCCCAATGACAAATCATTCTATGTCCACCACATAACATTTATCTCAGTGTAGTAACATACAGATTTTATGGGGCTCTTAAATTTTAAACACCTCAAAGGAAAGAAATGATACAATTAAGGACAATAAAACCATAATTTCCACCCTACACATGACTTTGCTGCAAAAAGTAAATTACCCTTTCCTTTAAGAAAAGAAGCATCTCGTGTCCCTATCTCTCATTTCAGTGTCAAAGCTTAAATACAATTCAATTTGAAGCCTTAGGACAGCAATCAACATCAAAGCAACAGCATCACACTTTTAATAGTTCATCTATCAATTTCACAACAAAAGAGAACTAGTCTTACCACGATTATCTGCAAAATTTGAGTGATAATGCATCCTAGTCGCCTCAAGCATTTTCGACACCTCATGCGCACTCTCATATGCCTTGAGGAAATGATCATCCAACTCACGCAAAATTTCCGCCAATCCCTTCACCTCCACCACAGGTCCAACCGAAGCACTATGCTGGTGATGCCCCATTCCTCCTTGTTTCACCTTAGGTGCCTTCGACACCAATGGCGGAGGAGGCGGGACCTCCACCACCTTCTCGGGGGTCATCATAGGTGGCTCCTCCTCAACAACAGGAGCTTTCTTCTTCTCGAATTTCACTTCCTCCTGGATTTCCTGCTTCACAGCAGGGAAGTCCTCTGGGTCAGAGGCAAGGGAGGGGCCGGGGATGTTCTGGTCCATGGCGAAGAAATAGTCCCAAGTGCTACTGGACTCCGGGAAGGGAAGCGGGGAGGCCGGGGCTGGGGCTGGGGATGGTTGACGCGGGGGAGGAGGCGGTGGCGGGGAGGGCTCAATGGGGATGGTATCCGGCGCATCATCGGCGTCCGGCTCGTCATCTTCGGGGATGGTGGAGGGATCAGAAGGTGGTTTCTTGGGGAGGGGGCCGGGGAGGTCAGGCATGCTGGCGGAGCGGTGGAGAGGAGAAGGGGAGTAGTCGGGGAGAGGAGGAGGGGGAGGAGGGAGAGGGTTCTCGATAGGTAGAGGAGGAGCGGGAGTGGAAGAGGAAGGGGGAAGGGAGGGGTTAGGGCGGGGATCGTGGGGTTCGGCGTGGCCGAAGTCGCTGAGGGCGGCGCCGGTGCTCTTGAGGGCGACGGTGTAGGCGGAGTGGGCGGCGGCGAAGGCGTTGCGGGAGGCGACGGCGTCGCGCATGAAGTGGCGGCGCTCCTTGCAGCGTGACACGGCCTCCTCGTTGTCGATCCGCGACTGCGCGCACCCCATCGGGAGCGAGCGGGACGGGAATGGGCGCGCGATAGACAGGGGTGGTGGGATGGAAAGGAAGAGATTATTATGCGTTTTTGTGCCGCTAACCGCTTTTGGGATGGGGGGGCCCAGGAGGTCAGTCGGTGTGTCTGCTAGCTAATCCTCTACGATATTCTTCAGAGTTGGTTTGGCTATAAAGTACAAATTAGTCAACACTTTTATTATATTATTAAGTAAAAGTGAGATTAATTTTAATTTTAAAAAAAAAAATTAAAAAATTAAAAAAAATTGATGAAAATTTTGAAATTTTCTCATAATTTTAAAATTATTTTAATTTTAAAAAAATATCTATTTATCGATGTTACTAAAATGAAAGTGAGAAGGTTAGAGATAATTTTAATTTTAAAATTAAAATCTTGAAATTTTTTTTAGAATTTTGAATTATAAAATAATATAAACAATAAAACTACTAAAACAATAACTCAAACACGTTATCATGCAATAAGATCAAGTAAAAGATATTGGGTATTGACAAGATTATTGCTAAAAAGAACAATAAAAAAAACTCAAAGTAAAATATAAATACTCTTTTATTCATGAGTGGGAGAGATTAGAGAAACGCTATAGAGAGTGGAAAGACTAGAGATCTTACTCGAGAAGATCTGGCTCTAACTCTTACAAACACACTCAACCTTTATTTATTTATATATATATATATATATATATATAGGAAAATGTTAGTATGAGGCCGGTCGCACTTGCAGCCAACCCGTTATGTGAGACAACTTAGCGGGACACGACCCAGGCCGCTTGAGACCTGGCCCGATCATGCAGTCACATAGCGGGCTGCCTCACACTAACATGACTATATATATATATATATATATATATATATATATATATATATATACATATACCTTGGGAACTTTCCAACTGCTCAAAAAACCCATGATATTTTCCCACTTTTTAAAAAGCCTCTACTTCTTGAATAGATATCATGTCATTTCTAAAAGTAATTGACGGTGTTAAAAAATGTATGAAATTACCCTTATCCCCATCACAGAGACCCGTACACCACTTGGGCCGAAACGTGTATTATTGAGTTGTATCAGTTTATACAACACACTAAAGCTTTTATTATGCATAATTTTGTTGTTTATTATCCATCAAAAATCGTTTATTATGCCCATACTTTATGTTCACTCAGTTCGCTATGACAGCGTTGCATGTTTTTCTATTATTCCCAACCTTATAACACCGACTACAATGAAGTGGTCTAATGTCCTCAACGATCATGTCCACCACCATCTTGTTGAATATACGATGCAGGCTGCACATCCGTGAGAAATCCTCATCTGACTCAACGAAACATATAGTCTTGTGAATGTTTGGGACAACATACTTTACTCTCACACATAAAGGTTTGAGGCTCCAATGATTGCAGATATCCTCCATCACCGACTGCCACAAGGACAACACTGTAAAGTCAAGCGCATGGCCTTCTCCTTTGTACCTTGCAACAGCAAAGATGGTCTCCATTAGTGAAGGGTGGTGAAGATGATGAGCTGCAAACACTCAAAGGGAAGGAAAGAAACGAGATGGAGACGATGAGCAAAAGACACTCTCGCTGGGCAGATGAGGAAGTATATTGAGCGAGTAAACTTTTTGGCCAAGCAAGACTTCGATATTGTGGGGAAAGGTAATGTCATTGGGCAGGACTTTTCCTGGCCAAACAAAAGAAGGGGCATTTTGGCCATTTTTGAAGATAACCTAAACAGTTCAGTGATGCCAGGGACCTGTTGGGAAGAATTTCAAAAAGGAAGGTCTGTTAGGGAAATTTGATTGTCAGATGGGCTGTCTGCGGGAAAGTGAAATTATGTTGGGACCGTACGATAATTTTCCCTATATATATATATATATATATATATATATATATATAATCATGATAAGGTAAAGTTGGCAGGAAATATTGTTCATTTGCGGTCGCCTCCCATTTGACCACTTGGAGCATGTTTGAAGGATTTCCAACCGTATGGATGGAAAGAACATCGAAAAATAAGCTAGCATGTCAATTTTCATATAATTTGGGAACTTGTAGGGTCTTCATCTTAACGGGGGAAAATTTATAAAAATCTTACCGGTTCAAAATTTCACCCATTAAGATGAAGACCCTACAAATTCCCAAATTGTATGAAATTTGACATGCTAGCTTCTTTTTTTATGTTCTTTCCATCCATATGGTTGGATTTTCTCAAAACACCGCAAGTAAGTAGCCAAAAAAAACGACCTTACTTGTACAGTGATAAAACCGACCACATAATATCATGACCCTATATATATATATATATATATATATATATATATATATATATTAAAGGATATATATGAGTATGTATTTGAAAATGATTAGTTTGAAAATTCTAGCAGTCTTTATCAAGAAGAAAAGAAAATTCTAGTAGTCAAACTGTGACACTAAAAAAAGATTGAATATGATGGGACATCCTCTAGCTAAGATCAATCGGCAGCGTTGAATAATATCACACATCAAGCATACAAAAAATGCCTGCCAATTGACAAAGTAAAATTTTATATTGGCTACATTCTTGATTGATAGAAACAAAACAAAGGTTCAAAGTGAAGAGATGAAAAGCAACTTTGAGCCTGCTGATGAACTTCAAATCAAAAGAACAATTGACATCATTCAAGCTAACAAAAAAAGAGAAAAAAAGAAAAGTTAAAAAGAAAAAGAATTGCGAGTCTTGATGACTATCTATCTTGGAGGGGATGAAGCGACGGAAATGGGGTCTTCCTCTCCTTCGACTCCGGAAACCTTGTTAGCATGCCACTCTGAGAATGCCTCAAGTGCTTCCTCCATCCATTTATGTCTGCATTGTTGTAAAGCTTCAGGAATGGTGATCCATTGTCGCTCCCGAGTGCTCTGCTCTGGCCATGAACAGAGCTCTTCCTTGACAAGCAAAGCATACATTGCAGCTTTGCACCATCCCTCCGGGCTGAACTCGTCCTGGTGACTCTTGCTCTTGAAGCAATAGTCTCCCAGGAATTTCTGAGTGACAACATGATTTCAGTTGATGATTATATTGAGGAAATGCAGATATTTGCTCTTATAACATTATTATCTAAGAATTACTAAACAATAACATGAATTTATTTGGTCATTAGACAAAAGAACCTCTGGATGACAACTTGATTTGGTTTAACCATTAGTTAATAAGATAAAAAATAAAAATAAATAAATAAATAAACTGCAGCTATTTGGATAAAATCAAGGTCAAACAGTAGAGCATCTAGCTAGCATATTAGAGTCTTGACAAAAATAAACTAGTTCAAACAAGAAACGGCAGTATTCCAAGTGATACTAAGACAAAAAGCTAGTAAACATAAGTCTAACCAATAAAAGATCAATCAATCATCAAGTGGCTACTATAAAAAGAGTATATTTATTGGTTTTGGTGGTTGCATCCTCTGTGAACAAGCTTTTCCAACTACTATGGTGCTGATGTAAAAATTGGAGAAAGAATAAGATCAAGACAGTGATGTGCACAAAAAGAAAACAAAACAAGGAATAAAAGCGACCACCAATCACAGATATTTCTGGCAAACTAGAACCTTATAACTGGTTAAAAAATAGTATTTGCTTGTTGTTATTACATCTGTTTAAGTGGAATGAAAGATGCATCAGCTTAACTTAATGCATAAGGTGTAAAACATGTTTGGCTCTAATGTAAACAATGGGACTCATCTCATATAGAAAAGCACCTTGAAAACACATGGACAAAAAGGATTTTGAAGAAGATTAATTGGTAATCACCTAAAGTAACAGTCATACAATTCAGAAGTTGTTCACATGTCGTGAACAGATTTGGAAGTACTTTATCAAGCAGTAGAAAAGCCCCTCTAATTAGCATACTCATAAAGGATCTTCAACAAAATGTGTGTATAATGGTGGAAAAGCTTATACAAGGAATGATTCCCAAAGCACAAAATTTATCTGAAAGTCGACAAGACTATTTTATTACCACCTTCAATTTGCACAAAATCTATTTTCTGTTTCACCACATACCAAGCTACGGTGAGATAAAGAAAGGGAGAAAAATAGATAACCATAATACGACAAAAATATGGGCAGAACAAAGTTGACCCCAGCCCATTGCACATAAGCATTCTATGGATTCTGATTCCTCAACTCCAAATAGTATCACTAATAAACTAAAAGAGATCTTCTGAGGCATACGGCACAGAAGGCCTGAACTTCAAAGGCAATTCATGAACAATGGTCAGAAGATGAACAAAGTGTATACCATTAAACGCCAACCAAGGTACTTAATTGTTTGCCAAAGGTTGCCAATACATCACTCTTAAGTCTTCGGGCATTAGCAAAAATTGAAAAGTATGTTACATACCGCATAAGAGGTATTTTATTAAACTAACTATAGCATCTGTGTGCATAACCTTTCACTTCAATCCAATGGTACTAAATTAAGCACATGCAAGTAATTGCCTGTTCAGGTTTCAACCAGAGCATTGGAACCAGAAAATTTTGAGTTGAAGTCAAGAAATACACATTAAGTTATTGAAGAAAATCAACATATTCACTATGAATAATTATATCACAAGGTCAATGCTTCTTTACCATTAGATCTCCCGAACCCCTGCTTCTTCAATAGCCTCCCTTACAGCTGCCTGTTGAACTGTTTCATCATTCTCCCATCCTCCCTGTAACAGATGCAAAGGTAAGGCAATAATGATAATTCTAATTCTAAAAAGCATTTCCTTTCCACGAAACCGAATTCTAAGCCACAAAAAAAAAACAAATGGCCAACAAAAAATATCCCATAGTAGTGAAAAAAATAATATATATTGATTTGAGAGGATAAACGCAACTATAATTTTTGGAAACTATAATCATAAATTCCAATCAATTTCCTTATATGACATAGCCTAAGGAAAAATAAACAAAAGAGATGCAACACATGAAAAGCAATGATGCTGCTTCTATACATGGTATGAATGAATTGCACAAGCAGGAGAAGTTGCAACTCAACACCATTGTATCCCTTTGATTCTAGATGCCTCTGAGGACCATTCTTCTGCCTCAATAATAGGTGTGTTTAAAAAAAAGGGCCAAACAAAATAGCTTAAATGAAACACACTGAAAGTATACTGATTTATGTTTTGTATCGGCTTAAAATTTGAATAATAGTGAGGTTTGCTATAGGTTTAAGGATTAAGAAAATGGGTTCTCCTTTATATTACACAACAAAATACTAAAAAGTTAAATCAATGGGTTTCTTGTACTCTTGGATTGGCAAAAATTGTAAACAGATGACAATTGTTTTAACTTAACAACAGAATTCGACATAGAAAACAACAATTTCCAAGAAAAAGGCTGATCGCCTAAGGGATCTCATCAAGTCAAAACTAGGGTAAGGCCCTTCAAGTGGTAATCCCAAGACATGAAAGTTGATCTATGCTGTTTAGAATGCTTATTAAAAATAAATTAAAAGGAAAATTTAAAATTTAAAATTTAAAAAAAATTCTTTGTTTAGATTAGAGGCAAGTCTAAAAACTAAGGCTACATGCAAATCAAATAAATTGAAGTCGATAGCTAAAACAGTAAGCATATAATCTACTATGTTGGGTTTAACCCAAAATCCTATACCATGATTGAGACATAGGATTATTGGAGTTTGCCTTACAACACTGTAGAATATAAGCAAGCTTATATCTTTCTTCTTGAAAAAAGAAGCCCACATGCACAGTAAACTCTAATTTAAAGCACCAGGTCCCTTCACTTTTAGGTGGTTAATCTCATGAACACATACACTATGAACCATAAGTATGCGGTGATGAAGTTATTTAACAAAAAAAAAAAAAAAAGCTTCGTTGTGATAAGACTGTGTATGCAACTTATGGTGTTGTATTTAGAATTAGTAGCTGATAAGTGATGGATAAACATCCCACATATCATGATAAAGGTAAAATAACTACCTCTATGGAAGTTACCATCCAACCACAACTGTGGTGATAAAAAGAGAAAAAAAAAAAACAAAAAAACAAAGCTCAAGGTATAATCAAACCATATAGAATTGAAGGGTAGGCACTTATAAGAAAATTGGCTAGGAGTCAAGTAAACAACATGGGAAAAATGGACAAACCAAAAAAACAAAGTTGATGACCATTATGACTTTAAAATGAAATGATGTCTGAAAGAAAAATCTGGGCATCATATGTTCAAAATTAATTTTTGTATTGCAAGAATTTCAAGGATTGCGGAAGATGCAGCATATGGATGTTTCATCATGATTTTCAAAGTTAAAATCTTTTTGTGTGAAAAAAACAAGGTTCAACAGATTATGCTGAACATGTAAGTGCCTCCCCAAAAATGGGATAAAGTTACAAGACATAATACAGAATACCATGCATGCTACAGAAATGTGTAAATTAAATATAACCACATAGAAGATAAAAAGAGGCCCCACAAATAATATGGAGTCATATAAATGGTAGTTAATTTGGGCACAGAAAACTGATTTGTAGCATGTGATGAATTGAAAGTAGAAAATCATTAGATGGAATGGTATGAGATCCTACTGAAATTCTTGAGAACTAACAAATTTTGATCTGTTAATTAGAAATGAGAAGTTCAATTATAGCAATAACCATTCAGTGACCATGATCAGCATGTCTAGACATCATAAAAAATCTTACAAAGTAGCTTTTATATAATTCACAAGAGTTGGTTTTTAGCATCTGCCACAAATGGAAAGTACAAATTAATTAATTGGACTGGTAGAATCTTCTACTGAAACTCTTAGGAACTCAGACAGATTCTGGCCTACATCAAATAGACCCCGATTCTTTAAGTACTATTCAGAGTACATAATTTGTGAATTCATGTAATTTGTACTGGAATTTGAAACTTGAAACCATAGCCTTTAATTTCTAGACAACACATTACAGGCCAGAACATGGTGTACTTTTAAACTTATCTCATTCTTAAAACTCTAGCATTGTGGTCAGCCACTAATCTAAACAGGATGTTACGGTCAGTAAAATGACATTCATTATCTTTTTTGAAATCAGCCGACAAACGACCTCACGAGGATTCAAAGGACGGGCATAGTTGCACGGAGCAAGCTCAACATGTTGCACGCGGAGCAAGCTCCATACTTGCATTGTGCCCTCAACCTACATAGAAGAGGATTCTACCACGGAGCAAGCTCAACATGCCGAACACCTCTAAGCAGGGAACTTATCACTACCTTGTGCGAGTGGAGGCTCGAACCCGAGACCACCCATCTGATGCAAGATATTGGTACTGCTAGGCCAAGAGGCCTTTGGTATGACATTCATCATCATCAACAATCATTTCACTTCATTTATTTTCTTTCTTTTATGTGATGAAACAAGTGTAAGTGATTCTTTTTTCACCTTTGGAAATAGAAGACCAGGTCCACTTTGTGAGTTGATCATAAGAACTTCAACAATCTTCTTGGGTCCCTCATCACTATCCCTATATCTAAATGGTATACACCTGTCAAATATTCCGTGTGTTAGTAGATCATATGCATTATAAATAAAAAAATATGAGAATATGAAATGAAAACTCAATACCTACCTAAGCAAAGTCAAATATGTCATCTCATGGTAGATATTATAATCATCTAGTGAAACTAAAAATAAGAAAACCACTATCATCTGATAAAACAAAACATGAGAAAAGCGTGCTAAAAACTCTATCTGCTTTCCTCAAACATTATCAAGTTTCTGACTGTTACTAGTTGGTTAAGGGAGAGCAACACCAACCTTATGGATGTCAGGAGGGAATTCAAACTTTGTTCGGGTAGCCAGAAATGCCTTGATATAAAATATGTGAGAGAAGAAAAAAAAAGGAATGGAAGTAGTTCATTTTCCATGGTCTACAAAAAGATCCACTGAAGCACAAGAATTGTGTACAAATAAAACTCATAGATTATCTCCTCAATGGATTGGTAATAAGAAATTGGGTAAGTTATCGATATTTCACCTCACAACCTAGGAATGTAAAAATATACATAACTTGTCTGATAAATAAGACAAATTTTGAGTGGATTGATTTTGCACTTGAAGAAAATAAACCACAACAAAGTGATTTATAACCTGAGTCCATTACTTGACAAATCAATATCCCAAAGAATTCAGTATTTCATGATAGCAGAAACCTCAAAGAGGATATCATTTCAATTTTTCAAAACATAAACTGCTGCCGCTACTTAGGTCTTTACCTCCGTAATTTCTGCAATTAACCACTACCATCCCAGATTTATAAGTTAAAACAACAACATGCCTATTTCCCTTGTTCATATGTCTGACTTAAGTAAATTTGGTTCCACTTTCATGAAGTCCACTTACTGTGACCACGTAAATGTTCTTATGAAAGATATGTTCATCTAAGTACCAGTTCAATTGCACAAACAGCACAGCCACATCACATAACTCACAAGCCATAGTAAGATGACAATGTGGAGGATCTTTTGGTTTGAGTTGTACATGTAAGTCCATAAGACAAAACAGGAATTTGCTCACATATAGACAACAAAAGGAACTAAAATATATTAATGGATATGCAAATGACTTCTAAAACAATAATCAGCCCTAGTAGCACAATTGACAAAAGGAATCCTGAAATAGTGGAAATCATTATTTACCATATGTTTTAAAAAAACAATATTCATCATAACTGTGACAAAATAGGTAATGGGTTTATTAATCTTTCATTCAACCACAAAAGAGTAAAATGTCCTCCATCAAACACCGGCCACTAAAAAAAAAATTAAACTCTACTTCCATAGTAGACCAACAGCCAATAGGAAATGAGGAATCCTGCAATACTTTGTTGTTGTATATAAAAGATTATATTTAAACCAGGTAGAGTTGTAAAAAAAAAAAGGAAGAAGAAGATAATACAGAAATGATATCCATGGTTTGACATCATAACTATATGCATGCTGCCCATCACATCATCAAAATATACAGAAAGTTATCTTCATTCACTAAAATTTTAAACAACATTAGATGAATAATACTCACTCCAATTAGTGACAAATCAGAAATTGAACAACTTGGGGCAAACACCACTACTACGTTACCAATTAAAAATATCACAAAGTCAAGGACATATCGCATTTGAACATGCAAGCATGAGAAGATAACTGAAGTGCAAAGTAGCATATATGACATGTATCAAGACAAGAATATAAACATTAAATAGTACAATAAAAAAAAGAAATGTGTTTTAGAAACATTTCAAGGTATAAAAGTAAGTACTGGATGTTTTCTGAAAGTTGAACTTGAACTGAGAGTTTAAGTTGACACTTCATAAGACTGATTCAATTGATCAGAAACCTTACATTTTTGGCAAGCATACCACCAGAAAATCACATTAATCAAATTTCAAAACTTTTTGCTAACTTTTAAATTTTAGGAGTTACATGGCGATCGTAAATTTTATGTGAACAATCCTGTTGTATTAAGGCTTTTTGGTGATGATGAATCACCATGTGACTGATGCAGGAGTTTAAGAAACTAAATAAATGAGGAAAATACTTTTTATTTGTCAAGTCTCTAAATCAGTTCATGCAAGTTTCAGATCCAAAGTTTTAAGACTGTAAAAGACAAATTGATCTTAGAATTCAGTAACCTAAGTTGTTTGATAATAGAAATCCAATCATCTAATTTTCCAACATTAATAGTAAGTTAAATTTTTGACATATTCCAGCCATAAATACCAATAAAACCTCCAGATGAGACTATTTCACATATCGTTTGTTAAATGATGATAAGTTCATGTGCAGGTTCTAAACAATAATCTAAATCAATTGATATGCCTTCATGTGGATATTCACAGTGATTCAATTCTACTCTGCAACTTAAGTTACCTTATGATGCCCACTTCCAAGGAGTGACTTTCCTAGAACTCACCAAGAGCAATGAAGGGTGATATGCAATAATTTAATTTTGGTCCCAGTTAAGTGGTCCGACCCTTCCTCAGAACCCGCGCATGCGGGAGTTTTGTAGCATCGGGCTGCCCTTTTTTAGTGTAAACATCAATTTGAAACAAAGTTATGCAATTAATAACTAATTTCCCAACACTTTTGGAATTAAAATATCCATCCATCAATCTTCAAACAGTATATTATAAAAGTTTACTTAGGAAATGCTTTCTATAATAAAGAGTAGTTTTCCTTGTCCCTACCCAGGGTACTTGATGTACATATGAATTGTTGATAAATGATGTTTCTGAACCCCCCATATTCTTGAATGCAAAATTCCTCACACACACCAATATCGTACTTATGTTTTCAAGGTAACCTGAATGTTGTAAACCTCATTGCACCCAAAAGATTCAAACAATATTCTACAATTTGACTCAATATACAATGCTAAAGGAGCATGTCAACATAAATCCCAAGAACTGGAAACCTTGCAAAGTATCAGCATAGAAAGCCCCACTCAGATCACAGAAAGCAAACTTGCATTACCAGATATAACCTCAAGAATGATCTTCACAACCTAAAAAAAACACAGCTTCCAAGTACAACCGATGAGAAGAATTAACAAGATTGCCTGCTAGAACTCAATCTCAAGTCATACGATGGCTTCATTATCCTAAAAATCACGAGCCAAAACAGTGCCCATGAGACAAGCATTCAACTTCAAACTCACAATCAACAAACACTCCTCCTTCCCCGATCATGCGCAAAGAACCATCCCATCGGATCTATATTTCCAACATTTCCAACTGATGAAGAAAAAAGAAAAAAAAAATACATTTCTCGAGACCCTGAGGCTCACATTCCCAGATCCCAAACCCAAACAATCAAATTAAAAAAAGAACACACACACACACAGAGCCCAAATTAACGCGAAACAATCACTCGTGCACGAATCACTGACGCTATCAAATCGACAACGACAGCAACAACAACATCAACAACACATCATGAAGGAACAGCACAAACATTTTTTTTTCTCAAAAAAAAAAAGAAAGAAACAGCAACAACCAGAACAACAACAACAACAACAGGCAACAGGGATCAAATGAGCGAATGTATAAATAAAGAATGAAAGAAAAAGAGAGGGGATGGATTGAGGGAGGACCCTGCAACGAGGCGGTACCCGTCCTCGTAGCGCTGCTGATGCCGACCCGTGCGGGCCACCAAATCAGACATGCTCGCCGCTGCCTTCCCCGAACCCTGCACCGCCGAAGTAGCTGGTCCTTCTTCTAAGCTAGCGGCGGCATCACCCCTCGCACCTGTTCATATTCTCAAATGGCGAGGGCGACAGGGTCCATGCGCGAACGCAGACGCAAGAACAGAGACTGTGAAGAGAATAAACAATAAACAAAGAAGGAAAGAAGGAAAGAAAGAAATCGCTGTGGAATTGGTAAAAAGAAACAATAATAATTAATAATTAATTAATTAAAAAGAAGAGAAGAGAAGAGACAAAAAGGAGGAGTTGGCGGAAATGAAGGGAAAAGAAGAGGTTATGATTGGGTTGGGCCCATGGGCTGGCCCGGATTATGGCAGTGGAGCCGGTAAATGTTCGGTCACATTTGGAAGGCTTGCATGCATATCGGATGGACGATCCACGTGCCTTTCCTTAATGTGCGCCTCTTCTCAGTCCTCTCTCACTCCGGGTGGGTCCTCCTCTACCACTATTTTTTTTTTCTTTAATTTTGTTTTGGAATTGGATTTGGGGAGGGGGGATATTTTTAAATTGAACCCTATAAAAATGAGAAATTGTATCATTATGCTGATTTATTTTAAGGGAAGAAGCATGCACTAGTAAGTTAAGTAATTATTTGGATAAATAGATTGTTTGAGTTTTTTTTTTTGGGAAAAATGAAAAGTGCTTCAAAAACAGTTTTTTATATTTTTAAGAAGCCTGCGGATAGTTGTTTCTTGGAGTCTAGACATATTATTTTTTGGGATACATATGTAATTACCCTTTTTGACAATTTATATATATGATGTTAAATAAAGATATTGTACATTTTATTTGTTAAGTATTATTAAAATATTCCAATGTCAAAGTTAGGTCTACATACGTCATCATTGTTTATTTATTTATTTATTACAATAACACCACCAATATAAGTGAAAACAAACATAGATGTTGCGGGTAATTTAATTTAACATAATTTTTCCTTTTACAAAAACAAACATGTAAAGAAAAAAATCAAACTATTGTTGCAAATACAGAAGAATTTATGAGAAGTCTAAACACAAACAAAAAAAAGAAAAAACAAATATATATATATATATATATATATATAGTCGGTCGAAAACACTGTTCATTTACGGTTGCCTCCCATTTGGCCATCTGGAGCATGTTTGAAAGATTTCCAACCGTATGAATGGAAAGAACATCGAAAAATAAGCTGGCATGTCAATTTTCATACAATTTGGGAACTTGTTGGGTCTTCATCTTAATGGGTGAAAATTTATAGAAATCTTACCGGTTCAAAACTTCACCCGTTAAGATAAAAACCCTACAGATGCTAGCTTATTTTTCGATGTTCTTTCCATCCATCTGACGGATTTCCTCAAAATCTTGTGTGCCAAAAGAAGAGCTGCATCAAGATTTGCACAAATGATGATAAGGCCCGGCACTCATATCATCATTCTATATATATATATATATATATATATATATAACGATTTAGAATTTCAACCATTAAGTGGGAGGACCAAACGGTCACCAAATTGTATGAAAATGGACATGCTAGCTTATTTTTCTATAATCTTCCCATCCATACGGTTGAAAATCTTTAAAACATGCTCCAAGTGCCAAAATATGAGGCCGGCCGATTTGAAAGCAGGTGTTTGGTACCGGCCGCAATATAACTACTTTGTATACATATAATATATATATATATTTATATATATAAATATATCTATATGTTGGGGGTTGTTAATGTCAGGCCTGCCGCAAGTGCGGCCGACCCGCTCTAGGTGTGCACTATCGGGCTGGGCATTAGGCGACCGAAGCCCGGCTCGAGATTTCATCCCACAAAGCGGGCCGGCCGTACTTGCGGCCGGCCTAACCTTAACATCTCCTTATATATATATATATATATATATATATTATTGACGATCATGGGCCCATACCATCAATCTACATATATGAAAGGGAGATGATGGGCCGGCTGCAAATGCAGCCGGCCTGATCTCATCACTTTCATATATATATATATATATATATATATATATATATATATATATATATAATATTTGAGATCATGTACAAAATCAAACAGTAAACCAACCACCTGCCACTCAAGTGTTGACTAATTTGATACTTGGTTTAACAAGGAATACATCTTTAACATTGTGCTGCAGCCTTGTGCTTCAACCCTGTTTACAAAGTTATGAAAAGCTTAACTCGAAAACTATAGTACTGGCATCTGGTGGCATATTGGTAAGAGAAAGGTTTTAACTAGAAACAATGGCGGATTAATTGCACCCATGGCCACAAAACTACTCAGGTTATAACGCTATGGTCACAAAACTTTTTTTCGTATAAGAAAAACCATAAAACTTTGCTCTAGTTGCATGTAAAGCCAAATGGGTGGATCTCCGATAAAACTGCCGACGTGTCATTGACACGTGGATATATTTGTTTATAAAATGTCATGTCAGCGACACATTTTTTTGTGGCCATAGAGATAGAGAGATTTACTTTCGCCAATTGATCGGATCGCCTCCCATTGGATCCTGAGGGCTGAAGTTGTTATAGGAGCAAAGGATGTCGTCGGATATCGTCATCCCGACCGATCCCGTACGGCTTGAAAAACTCCCAAAACCCATTAATACGAGGAGAAAAAAAAGAGAGTGAAGAGAAGTGGATCTAGGGTTCGGTTCGCCGGAGATTCACCTATTTTGGCTTTACATGCAACTGGAGCAAAGTTTAATGGCTTTTCTGATACGAAAAAATATTTTGTGACCATAGTGTTATAACCCGAGTAGTTTTGTGGCCATGGGTACAATTTACCCAACAATGGCAGGATTACATATCCCCACAACATCCTGGAATACTAAACCATCAATCTAATTCACATGGGCTATGAACATGTAGTTCGATGCAATACTAACCATCTGGAAACCAGGTTAGAAGGCTATCGAAGAATTCTAACATGTCATGAAATTGTTGCTACAACAGATCTTATCCTAATCGATATTTTAAAAGTTAAAGAGAAAAAAAGAGCATGAAAGATATATCTGGAGACAATTAGTTTTATTTAATAGAAAACAATATGTTGAAGCAAACACCAACATTTAAGTGGGAGAAAATAATCCACAAGGATAAAGTCAAGAAATCAACGGCAACAAGTAAAAGTGAAATAAAATTTAAAGTTTAACACTTCAACTAAAGGCAAAAAATTTCTACATCGGGAACTGAAGATGTGAAAGTATACCTTAGAAGGCAAAATTTACAAAGATTTGTCATTTCCCCCAACTTCTGAAGCCAAATATAAAATGGGGAAGTCTTCTCCCTTTCCTCGCAAACAAACAAACTGAAGTGAAGGAAGTTAGCACAAATTCTAACTTCCCCATTTATTTCCCTGAAATAAACTGCCCTAAATTGGCTGCATTCAAGCTGTAAGTCAAAATCCATCAAATATGTACATTTAGGTGCACTCCCTATAAAATTGCAGCCGATGCAAATTAAACACGCATGATTAAGCATTATGTTGTCTGGACCTGCCCATAATCATGAACTCATGAACATCTGTTCTATGAAAATAATTTATTATCACCTATTCTTCTGCTGACTTGGGTAATATTACTACATATTTGATAGATTTTCAAATCCTCAAACAACGGTCAAACATACAGTGACAGTGGAGCAGAGAACTTGGTCGAACTATCTTCTAACTGCACTATTTTACTTCTAATTCATGGAATTTCTGGAACCACACTCAACCTTGCAAATTTCTGAAAATCCCCTGCCTTGCATTATGATGATACCTCGCAAAAGGGGCATCCTGTTGACTCTGCATTTCATGCAATGGTAATGTTTCTCCACCTTATGAGACTTCCAATTTTGAAAGATTAACAACCTTAACTCTGCAACTAGATAGGTCTAGCAGATCTTAATTTTTAGCTTAATATTGGTGGTCTAATCCTCAGTCAATTTATATTTACATGTTCATGAACAATCATTGTAACATCCCATCTAAACTTGCACTCAAACTAAATTAAAAAACACCCTTATATAATCCGTGAAGTTGACACCCTTCTGGTGGATTTTGAAGCCTGAATCAGCAAAAGTTGTCAACTTTGGTGCAGAAATTTTCCTTTTTAATTTTCTCAAGTTTTTAAAAGGACCATCTTCTCTATCAAGACTCAAAGAGATAATTGTTAATAACAATAATAATAATAATAAATAAATAAATAAATGTCATCTTTATCGCTTGATCCAAACCTGAAAAAAAAAACTGCAAGCTGCTGAAACAGAGTGGAACCCCTTCAGACCTGAAAAAAACTGCAGTAAAGCCACATATTTTGCTATATACATCCTCCAACTATAGTACATTCTGATACCTTTCAACGCTTAAAATCCTTCAAAATCCATCAAATCTAGTAGCTATGTGCTGGATGAATTGTAACTGTCCAACACAAATAATCCATGAATCACAACATAGGTTGAATGTGTTAAGAATGACAAGATTTATAGGTAGCCTTATAGAGATAGGAATTAAAAGGCAAGTACCAGTTAAACAAATAAAATACACTAAAAACTTATAGGAAAAGGTCAGGCACCTTTATATGCCTTTTCTTAGCAAATCCTTTCACAAATAACATCCTCTAACACTATGATTTTTAAATTAAAAAAAAAGGAGCTGCAAAGAGTAATACAAAAGTGACCGTTCAGCCCTCCTTGGACCTTTATTGCATATACACACCCCATGAAAGTCATAATTGCTAACACACCACCAAAGATCAACATTATTTGCATATATACCCCCCGAGATCAATATTTCAATATAAAATTCATTGAAAAAGACATTTTTACCCCTATCTCTCTCATTTCCTGTCCTTTTTCCCTTCACTAAAAGGGTAAAATTGTTTCCTCTTGAGAAATTTCAGTTGAATGTTGACCTTAGCAGTATATATCAAATATTGATGGTTTGTATGGAATATAAGCAAATATGATTTTTATATGGTAATACAATTACCCACATTTCTATGATTATATATGCAAAAATCCCAAACACAAAAGAAATGAACCATCTCTAATATGAACTTATCACACCAAGAAGAGGTTTCTGCGCTAAGAGGTTTCTGTGGTTATATATGTAGATATTCTTTTAAGTAACTACTAATTGTCACCATCTTCCAGTGTTAGTTTCTTTGTAAATACTTTTGGTTCCTCTTTCTAATACCATATGCTGATATAAGAGACAATTATATTCTCACTACCAAGTGACTGATGACACACAAGCTTCATTTTGTCATGCATCAGAGTACCTTGCATGGAGAAAGTGTGACCAATAAAGGACATCAACAAGTATGCTTCAAACCACAAACCAAAGCAAATTTCTCTTTTATAGATTTATTTAATTGTCCTGTTTTTATTTGATCTTGAGTAACATCCTTAGGGCAGTAGAATGTATACAAGGACAAACATATCTCCATTAAAACACACATTATAAGAAGTGCACACACACACACACAACAAAAAAAGAACGAAAAAGAAAAAGCCTCATCAAGTTTACTTAAAGAACATTTAAGTAAAGAAAAAACACACTAAGAATTTCCGTACCGTATTTTAGGATCATATTCACATTTTGTACTCATAATTGTTAAGATAGGAAAAGCTTTCCGTCAAAGTCTCCAGCCAAACGTTTTTATGTTGATCTCAAGAACAACCATTTTGAAGACGAACCGCACCTGAGGCATCATGAAACAATGAATACTTGAAAATCATTGAAATTCAGATCTCCATGCAAAGATCAATATAATAACAATCAAAGGTTAAGTGATAAGACATAAGAAAAATCACTAATAACATGAATCTAAGATTATATGAATTCTTTATCCCTAAAAATAGAAACTACTTTCATACAATACAGTTAATATGTAATACATTATGTCCAAAAAGCTGAGCACAAACATCATTAATCAATGAAAACTTGGAAACTTTAAAATTTCAAATCTCCAAACATAAAACAATATAATAACAACCAAAGAGAAGTGATAACTTATAAAAGCCCAGCACTAACAACAAGAATCCTAGATCATGTGTAGCAGATCACAAACAGCATTTAATATACAATAAGCATGTTCAAAGGCAATCACAAACATCATAAATCAACAAAACATGAAGCTCAAAACACTTCAGATACCCACTCACAGATCAATATAATGAAAATCAGAAGAAAGCAATAAGAAATATATAAAAATAAAAATGAAAACCAGCACCAATGACAAAATTATAAAATCATGTGAATCCCTCAAAAAACTAGAACCAATATTCCATATGAATCTCATTAAAACAGCATTTAGTATGTAACAGGTATGTTCAAAGCCCTGATCACAAAAATAACATTAAAAATGGGCTAATTGTTAGAGAAATACTTGTAAACATTTAAAACACTAAGAATTAAAAAAGAAAAACGCAGCCATAATGATTCATTACCTGTGCAGGAGGATCCAACTCCGCTCACCACCGTAGATGCAAATGCCACCTCGTCTACCACCACCGGCACCGGCTCCACCGCAGCATACCTAATCGGACTCTCATGCAAGCGACGAGAAATGGGGACTTTCGATTGCCAAAGCGTACCCATGAATGGGGACGTTACCTCCGGTTCCGAATCATAATTTACATTCGCATAGTTCCACGGCTCATGTCCCGGAGTTCGCACATCCACCGGCTCCGGCTTGCTGCAAGGGTGATTTCGGGGCTCAAATTCCTCCGCGCGGGCGCGCTTCGCCGTGGCTTTCTTGGCTTTGAGCTTCTTCTTCGCCGCGGGCTTTTTCACCTCGCGCCTCTTCGCCGCGGCGGAGGGAGGGGAAGGGGCGGAAGGTGGGGCAAGGGTTCGGTCGAGGAGACGCAAGCTCCGGCGCTTTCCAATGGGGTTCGAAGTGTGCCGGAGCACCGCGGACGCGCGGCTTCGAGTCACCACCATTGCCGAGATTGCTGATGAACGGGAGAGAGGTTCTAGAGGGGTTTTATACGGAAGAACAAAAGAAAGAAAAAATTTCTTTTTTTTTCTTGCCCATTAATTAGCTTGACAGTTAAAATAAATTAATAAATAATCTAATCTAATTATTATATCTTAATTGTTACTGATGGTTGATGTTTGCATTGTAAAGATTTGCTTGTTATTTTTAGATTCATTAGGGAAAATCAAAATCAAAATCAAATCTTTTCAAATAAATTTCATATCTCAAAATAATATTAAAAAATCAACCAAAAGAACAAATTTATTAATTTATTTGAATTATTATTTTTTCCTTTTTATTAAAGTGATAAACCGCATTCATTTATCAATTAATAAAAAATACAAGATAAAAGGTTGGTAAATAGTTTTCCTTTTTTTTTTCGCGAGGGGCCCTCGTGTGTCCTATTGGACTACTCTTGTGAGACTTGCCCTGTCGACTCATCTTCAAAGTCATCCTGTTAAGTAATGCTTGCGGTGGACCCCATAAGGTTCTTCGGGCGATGGCTTCCATCTGCCCCAACTTCAGTTTCTTGGCGGCAAATGCTAGGTGAAACCAAGCTAACAATAAGAAAGCGACCCCCAAATAATGCCCAAACAAACGTGCTCCAGGTTATGGCCATGACCGCAAGGTTCCACCCTATGTGCACTTTTTTATGCAGATTCTTCCCCAGGCTGTAGTGTCCCCATAAATCCCTCATCGCTTCAGGATAGGTGTTTAGGTTGAACATTCGACAATAATGTTGCCAAAGCTGTTGTGTGACTGGGTATGTGATAAATAAGTGTTGCACAGATTCGTTATTTTCATTGCACAGGTAGCATTGCATGCGATTCCCCCTCCAATTCCTCTTTGCAAGATTGTCCAGCGTGAGTATTTTGTTAAATGGTCAACCATGCAAAAAGCTTAATTTTCTTTGGGCATGGCAGTTTCGAAGGTGTAAAGGGATTTGACCGAAATGGCCCCGCTAGATTCAAAGTTCCAACGCCGAGCATCCTCCCCCCACTCATCGGTCGTTGTGAGTGCCTCCATCAGATCCCTTAATTCATGTGTTCCTTCCCTGGTTAGCAAGCCCTGAATTAGTATTGAACATTCTTGTGTTAAATTGCATCTTGCCTTCTCAAGTGAATGCTGGTCCCTTGCTGAGTCAAGGAGGGATAGGAATAGGTTACTCAGCGCTTGCCCCAGGATCCACTTATCGTGTCAAAGATTTAGGGCCCGTTTGGTACTTTGCATGTAAAGTCTTTGCATACAAAGTCTTTGCATACAATCACTTTCCATGTAATCACTTTCCCATTGCAATGTTTGTTATGCCCAATAAAAAAGTGTAATTAAAATGCATGCAAAGTGATTCATCTGTTTGATATTAATAGGTTTACCATGTAAAGTAATGTTCATTCTCAATTTTGCCCTTGATTACTTTATTAATAAAATTGGGTTTTATATAATAACTTTTTACTTACCATCCCTTGAAAAATAGCCAAATCATTTGTCACCTCTTCTTTTTTCAATAATACCCCATAACCCCATATTTTATTTTATTTTCACTTGTTACCCATTGAGTTAGTTCTCTCAATCAAAAGTTTTGAATAATTTATAAAACAACGTAATTAGAGAAGTATAACACAAAAATACCCTTTTTTTAATTATATTTATCTATGCCTAATAAATAATTAAAAAATTCTAAAATTATAAGTAAATTATGATTTTATTACTCTACTTAGTAAAATTGAAAGAGAGGGCAAGAGAAGAAATAACTAGTTAATAGATGGGCAAATTTAACACTTTACCTCTTCTATACTTTCCCACCAACCTTGTAATTCTTTTCACATCTCCCCCCATGTGAAACACTTTCCCTGGTCAAAGGGAAAGTAATTACAAGTCAAACTTTACTTTACATGGTTCATTTTATAACCAAACGTGTGAAAGTGATTCCCGGCCTTTACTTTCCCTGTAAAGTTCTTATTTTCCCTCATACCAAACGGGCCCTTAGTGTATCTCCTTTCCTTGCTTTAACTTTAAGCCTCATTTCTACCAATTTTCATTGGTCGGCAACTCCCTTCCAGAAATAAGATGCCCTTGTTGAGACCTTTCTATGTGGGTTGAGGTAAGAATTTCGGTAATATTTGTTCTAAATGATTCTTCTACACATGCCTGACTGTTAATAAGCCTCTGCCACCATTTGCCGATCATGACCATATTGAAGCTTCAAAGATCCGTTATCCCCCACGCCTTGTATTCCTTAGGCCGATATATACGCTGTCAATTGACCGTCTATACGCTTTCCCTTTTAGTTCTTGCCAATTTGAATTATTTCTATATCACAGAAATGTTAGTTATTTTCTAATATGATGTTAAAGAAAATATAAACATCTTCATTTGTTTATATTTAATTTGGGTAAATTTTTTTTAAGTCCTGATTCCTGATCTAAGTTTTTCATTATCCATGGGCTTTCAATGATCGTCCAATTGCCCATTCATGTGTGCCAAAAACGAGAATTACAATTACTATTTTGTCTTTGCTTATGGCCGGTGGAAAATGAATTGAAGAAGGGCTTTACATTACAAAATTGGAAGTTTATGTCTCAATGTGCAAAATTGAAACTTTAGAGCTAGTGTAATACTAGTCTTTTATGACAGATTTCCCAACTAGACTTCCAAGATGAGTCAGCGTCCATCTACAATTTTTGAGATGTGATTTTGGACATCAGAGGAGAAATTAGTCGTTAATTTAGAAATTTTAATTGGGAAACTTGATTACAAAACTTGTGCTACATTATATTGTTCAAAAGATAATTTATACTATTATTTATCTATATTATTTATACTATTATTTATATTATTTATCTATTATTTTTATATATAATTTTGATTTTTAAAAATTTTAAAACACAAAAAAAAAAAATTAGAGCTGGTTTGGTTTAGATGTTTTTGGCTTTTTTTTCTGTATTTTCGTTACTTTCCATTTTCCTGAAAATGCGGAAAATGCAAAAACATGTTTGGTATGCCCCTTTTTCGCGAAAATGCGGAAAAAGAAACAGAGTGTGAAAACAGAAAACACGAAAACGAAAAAAAGTCATTTTCCATGAATGGAAAAGCGGTGGCATTTTTGTAATAAAACTAAACTCCGAACATAATAAACTCTTTTTAGAATCTTACTCCTAAAAACCCTAATGCGCATCTCTTGCTATCGTCCTCCTCGATCTCACAATCAGAGCTTAGTAGTTGAAGGCCTAACCTTACATGTTGAAAATGCTGGTGGAAATGCTGATGGAAATGATGATCAACCCATATATATTGATCTACTAAGTGAAGGTGAGAATGAGAGATAAAATGGCACTAGGGGTGTATTCGAGCCGAGCCGTTCATGAGCGACTCGGTGTTCGGCTCGATAAGAGCTCGTTCGTGTTCAACTTGTATTGAAAAAGAGTCAAGCTTAAGCTTCAATTTCAAGCTCGATTAATAAACGAGCCAAGCTTGAGTAGAGGAAAGCTTGGCTCATTTTGACTCGTGAATTTTTCGATGATCTTTTCATCCGTACGGTTGGAAATTGTTCAAATATGCTTCAGGGGCCAGAATGAGCAGGTGACCAGAAATATATAATTTCCGGCCGGCCGCACAGCATCACTGCTGTATATATAACTATATGTATATATATATATATATATATAGTAAAAATATTTGGGTCTCTCTCTCCCCCCTCGTTCTTTCATCCACCCGAACCCTAGCCGCCACCAACTTCCTCTCCCTCTCCCCCCCTTGAGCAAGCCAGCAACCTTCACCCCACCAGCGAGATCCTGACCATCAGAACATAGCCTACGACGATCTATTCATCTCCGGAGAGGACCACGTTCGCGTGCGACTGAGGGACATCTCTGGCGCCACCTCTTCCCCCGCGACAGCACACGCCGACTAGTCTTGGTCGAGCTCCGGTCACCCCGATCTGTGCTGTCTTGCCTATGTGCGACCTGTGCCTAAGCACCGCCCCTGTCTCCGGCGACCCGGTGACGGCCAAGAGTAGACGAGCTCTAACCGCAAGCAACACCTCATCTCCGGAGGCCTCTTATTCCTCCGGTGAGCCATGTTTTCTGCCTGTTGGTTTTGAGGTGGTTTTTGTGCTTTTGTGGCCCATTTATTTGGTTGGTTGATGCTAGGGTTAGTGTCTCAGATCATCCTTTTATAAGTTTCTTATGCCTCTTCAGTGTCGCCTACCCACCAAGAATGTCTACTCCTACATCAATTGATGAATCGTCTGCTACTGCTAGTCCCATTTGTAGTGTGGGAAATTTAGATGATGTTGTTAATGTGGTTAATCATGTTGAAGTTAATGATTCTCCCATCAATGTTGAAGATGATGAAGTAGAATAGAATCCATTTGCAACCAAGAAGAGAAAGAGGACCTCTAAAGTTTGGGATGAATTTCAAAGAAGTTACTCTCTTGGATGGAACAAAGAAGGCAGAGTGCATTCATTGTAGGCATCAACTTGGCCTATGGAAGTCGGGTACATCAATTCAGTTTATTCGGGATGTTGAAGGGAAAAAAGCAGCTAACTTACTCAACAAATTTGGCAAAACCTGAAAATGTAAATGCCATTCAAACCTGGAATTATGACCAAGCAAAGGTACGATAAGTCTATTCTTATATGGTTTTAGTACATGACTTAACATTTTTATTTGCCGAGAATGAAGTTTTTAATCATTTTATGAGAATTGTTAGCCCTAATTGGGAAAGAATAAGTAGAGGAATTTCAAAAAAAGATTGTATACTGCTTATGACATTGAGAGAAAAAGAGTAGTGTCATTGTTGAAAGAAGTTGATCGAGTTAGTGTCACTACTGATTTGTGGACATCTTCGGTGCAAGATTTAGAGTAAATGGTTGTTACTTGTCATTTTGTGGATCCTGATTGGAAATTACAAAAACGTAGGTTATGCTTTCGTTATATTGTCCCTCCACACACTGGTATTTCTGTTTGTGATGAGTTACAAAGATGTATAGCTGATTGGGGTCTTGAAAAAAAGTTGATGAGTGTGTCAAGTTATAATGCTAGTTACAATGATCTTGCTGTGAATTTGTTGAAATATAATCTGAATTTGAGCAATCAGAATGCACTTGTACTTGATGGAAATTATTTCATGTGAGGTGTTGTGCACATATTTTGAATCTCTTGGTTCAAGATGGGCTTGGTGAAATTAGTGATATAGTTTACAATGTGCGTGAAAGTGTGAAGTATATCAAGAAAAGTGTGTCTCTGTCTTACTATGTTTAGTGATATTGCTAAGCAGTTGAATCTGCCAAATAAGAAGCTCATTCTTGATGTTTGCACAAGATGGAATGCTACATATTATATGCTTGCAGCTGCTTTGGATTTGAAGGATGTCTTTCCTAGATATCAATTAAGAGATTCAAACTACCATCACTTGCCATATGAGGAATATTAGAGTAAAGTCCAAACTGTTTGCACATTTCTTGATGAATTTCATTATGTTACAAATGTCATTTCAGGTTTTGAGTATCCTACTTCCAATTTGTTTCTCCTCGAACTTACCACTGTGAAGAAAGCTTTGTCTAAAAATGTAGAAAGTGATGATGATTTTATGAGGCAAATAGCAGCAAGAGTGATTAGAAAGTTTGATAAATATTGAGGTGACAATAATTTGTTGATATCAATTACAGCTATTTTAGATCCAAGGAATAAGATGTCTTTGGTTGAATGGGCTTTCCCCTTTTTCTATTCAACAGAGGATGTTCAAAATAGGATGATATTTGTTCAATCATCACTTTACAAGATTTATAATGAGTATGTGGAAGCTTTCAAGGCCAAGAATGTCATAGAAACTCAAAGTCAACTTTCTGCCCCTACAACTTCCTCTTCATCCACACTTAGTGTTGGTAAATCTAGAGGAAGGACTGAATTTGATAATTTCATTAGAAATGTGGGTTATTTTCAATTGGTAAAGTCAAAATTAGATGCGTACTTGGAAGGAGTTCACATATACAATGAGAGCATTGACCCCCCATTTGATGTCTTGGAGTGGTGGAAAACTAATAATTTGAAGTTTCGGGTTTTGTCAAAGATAGCTTGTGATGTTCTATCCATACCAATAACCACAGTACCTTCTGAGTCTGCTTTTAGTATAGCTAAAAGAGTTATTGAGTCGAATCGTGCTTCATTAGCACCAGCTACGGTTGAAGCATTAATGTGTGGTGGAGATTGGTTGAGAGCTTATTATGGGATTCAAAGAAAAGCAAAAGTAAGTAAAATTAATTTATGTTTTTCTATTTTTTAAGTTTATTATATGTAAGACCATTTTTAATGTTATTTGCATTTCATAGGAGAAGAAGGTAGTCCTTGAACTTTCATTGAAATGAAGCCATCTTTGACAAGAAGAAATTAGTAACTAACCAATATTGGTAAGAGTACGACAGTTTGTTTTTAATTTTACATTTTGTATTTGTGAATAACATTATTTTTGTCTTTTGTTTTTAGGTAATTATGCTTTTATCAAAGGATGTGTCCTATATGCTTTTATCATCTTCCTCTCATGTCCCTAAATTGTGTAGATGATTTTTTTCCAAATAAAAGAAATTTGAGAACATGGATACAAGTTAGAGCTATTTAATATTAATGCAATGTAATTGTTAGGTTATGTTTGGGATAATTACTATTGGTTAAAATTCTCTGGTAATCAGTGGAAACAAATCTTTCTATCTGCTTGACAGGTTTGATTGATATGATTACGTACCGCCTGTATGGCGTGTTATCACCGCTTTAGAATCCTATTTCAGGTTGTATTAGACTTCTTGTTATTCCACTAGAATAACTTTGTTAACTTATATGGTTTATTGTATTGATCGCATACGCCTAAAACTTGTTTTCTTGATTTCGTGTTATCCAAATTTTGCTAATGGAATTTTACTTTTTGTAGTTTTTGTTTGTAATTTTATTGCTGATCTACACTCCTTATCTGGATCCGTATTCTGGATCTAACCCAATTCAAGTTGAGGGACATCATGATGGTGTTGAATATGGGCCACTTCCATGTGGAGAACAGTGATTTGTCATGAGAGGCATGCCAGTATATTTTCAAGTAAGGATGAAAGATGTCTCTAATATTTTCTTCCAAGAATTTTGGTGGCTTTAAGCCTAAATTGAAAATTTTTATTACCTTATTTGCCTCTCCAAGTGTTGGTTTCATACTATCCTATTAGGACAATTAAACATTCTTAGTGATTATTAGTGTATTTAATATTTACCGTTTTGAGATGAATTAGTTGCATTAATATTACATAGCTCTAACTTGTATCCCTGTTCTTAATCTATCAAAGGATGTGTCCTATATGCTTTTATCATCTTCCCTCCTGGAGCCATCTTCTTTTAACATTTCATCAGTTGAATGAAGTTTTACTAATCTTTTTGTTCAATAGTCAGTTGCATTTGGTGATCATGATACAACCGTATTATTATGGCAGGATAATGGATTATCAGTTTATCACTCAGCTACAGTTACACTATTAGCACTACAAACTGCTGCTACTGAAGATGTGAGTGCATGTCTATTTGTTTAGTTTTTATGAACACTTATTTGCTTTTATATAACTTGTTATTAGTTTTGACGCCTGTGATTTACGTAGTCTCTGCACAAAATTTTAAGAAGTCACTAATATCAATATTAGATACTCATGCATGCATATTTTGTTAAATTCCTTTAGATGCTGATTTTTTTATATTCATTTAGATCAACTCATGAACTTGCCCTTCTTTACTTTCTCTGCAGCATAATGTGGAAGCTGGTACACTGAAGAAAGTTATCTTATCAGATGGTGTTGTTGTATTGGATAATCTATTGTTATTATTTGATTATGGACAAGATACTTGTTATTTCCATATGGACTAATGATGTTTTTGTTGTTGTTTCATGACTTGTATTGGATAATCTGTTGTTGTTTATTTCAAGACTATGTTTGAATTTGTCATTTCATACTTTCAACATCTTGATTACAATTGATAATTTATTTTGACGTAAAGATTGCATAGGTATAATATTTGTCAATATGTAGGTTTTTTTCTTTCGAAAATGAGCTTTCTAGGCGAGCTTTGTAAACGAGCTTCAAACGAGCCTCAAACAAGCCTCAAACAAGCTTTTAAACGAGCATTTAGCGAACTCGAGCTCAAACGAGCCTATAAACGAGCATTTAAAAGAACTCGAGCTTGAACGAACCAATAAACAAGCTTTTCTGAGCCGAGCTAGACTTCTGTAATTCTTCAAACGAGCCGAGCTCGAACAATATATTAGGCTCGATACGAGCCATGAGCCGAGCTTGAGCTCTTCCTTTTAGTCACGAGATGAGCCTAAACACACGAAAGCTCGGCTCGACTCGGCTTGGCTCGAATACACCCCTAAATGGTACCTCAGATATAGGTGACAAATGACAACATAAATTTATGTAAAAAAATTATATAAACTTTTTACTACTATTATTATAATTGTTATTGTTATGTTGGTTTATAGTTTTATTTGGTAATTTATTATATTATTTTATAATAGTAAAAAATTGTATATACATATTTGATAAAATTAAAAAAAAAGAGTTTTTTACTTGTCACCCCCTCAAAAATAGCCAAATCACTTGCCACCCCTCATTTTTCAATAATACCCCATAATCCCCTCATTTATTTTTATTTTACTTGTCACCCCCTTAACTAAAATTTTATACTTTAACCTAGGTTAAATATAAAACCTAAGGTTATTATAATATATATAAATTGACAACTTTACCCTTTTTATATATAATATCATCTTCAATAATTTTCTCACCTTTTCTATTTTCAATAATTCTGAAAGATGTATTTTGTTGCTAAATGTATTTTATTATTATTATTATTATTATTATTATTATTATTAATATTATTATTATTATTATTATTATTATTATTATATCATTCTAAAAAATTTAATTTTTTTATAAAATCTAATTATTTTGTTTTACTTTAAATATCTTACAAATAATTTTTTTAATGCATGTTATTAAAATTTAAATAAAAATATATATTAATCATATTTTTTTTTATAAATTTAATATAAATTTATTTATAACTCTCTTAATAAACTCATAGTTTACTTATTATCCTTTTTAGAAGTTTTTAATTGTTTATTAGTCATGAGTAAATAATATTTATGAAAAAAGGGTTGTTTTTGTCTTTTAATTTATTTTTTCAATGATTTTTAAAAACTATTTAAAATCTTTGGCTCAGATAACTAACGAAAGGGATGCGAAGTAAAATAAAAATAAAGAAGTGGGTTATGGGATACTGAGGGAGTGACAAGTGATTTGGCTATTTTTGAGGGGTGGTAAGTAAAAAAACTAAGGAAATAAAAAAGAACAGTTCTATAACAAACCAAACAGCTTTTTCATTTTCTGTTTCTCGATACAGTTTCTAATAAACCAAATCAAACAACTTTTTCATTTTCCAGTATCTGAAAAAAGCAATAAAAAAAATCCTTTTCATGTTTTCGTGTTTGCCTCTTTTTCAAAAAACAAAACAAACCAAACACCCCCTTAGATTTTTTATTTTCAATTTTTTTTAGAATTTTGAATTTTTTTAATTTTAAAAATAATCACAACTATTGGAACGACACATTCTAGACTAGTGCTCACATTCAAGTTATGATAATCTTATGTAACTATTGTTTTTATGAAAATCATTAATAACACAAGGAATATTTATTATTATATAACTGTTATTTTTTAGAAAGTTCTGAGCAACACGAGGACATTTGTTTTTCTTCTATCAGCCAGGGAATTTGTATTTCTAGGCAATGAACCTTATAATCCTTTCATATTGGAGCTGAGGTCGGTTGAGTCCAACTTGATTAATTAAAAAGCCAAGTAAAAAAATTATTCAAACCAATACTCATTAACAAAGACAAAGCTCTTTGGCCATTTGAACAACTTATCCATTTTATCATATTTCACTTATCTATTATATATAAAAAAAAGTAAACTTTAATATCATTAAAAATAAATTGAATATGATGATTCTAATAAAGTTATGATAAGAGTGTCAAAATAACAATCAAAACGCATTTGTTTGGTTATAGCCTCTCTAAAGATGACAATGAAAACGAAAAGGCTAAATTAATGATCAAGACCAATTTGAGTATTTGATCCACATTGGCAATGATCGACTTGTACTATGAGCCATTATGTTATAAGCCATTCCAAATGGGTCCGGATGACTCCAACATTATTAAGAAGAATATAAAGAGGAAAAAAATTACTGGCCTTAAGAAAATAATGCTGTTGTTAAGTTTAAAAAGTTAATTTTAGATTTCATAAAACAAGAAAATTATATCTTATGGAAAATTCTATCTAACACTTCAAACAAAAAGGAGCCACATGAATTTTAGCTAAAAGATTTTTGAAGTTTTAATTTGGAGCAAAAATAATGAGATATCTGATAAAAGCTTTTTTTTTAAAACAAATATATAATCACGCGCCAGATAGGGGTCGAACCTATGACTTTCTGCTTAGGAAACAGACGCTCTATCCACTGAGCTACAGGCGCTTTGCTTACCTAATAAAGTTAATATTATGAATTTAAAATAATTATAGACTTGAACAACCCTTTTGGGTAGAATACCCAAAATAATCCTTTTACTTTTTTTTTTCTAACCTCTTGGTTCTCTACTCAAAAAAGACAAAATTTAGTCCTTTTACATTTAAGATAGCGTCAATGTAGCCTAAAATTTAATAGGGCCGTTAATCTCCGTTAATTCATGCTGATGTGGCTTTTTCTAGATTAAAATATTAATTAAAAAATTAATTTTTTTAAAAAATAATATTTATTTTATTTTTTTAGGAGAGAGGAGATGTTAATTTTATTTTATTTTTTATTTTTATTAATATTTTAATAAGTTTTTTTTTATCAATATTTTAATCTAGAAAAGTCTACATCGTATATTAATTACGATGCTAACTTACATATTGAATTTTGGATTACATTGACACTATCTCAAAAATATAGGGACTAAATTCTTCCTTTTTTGAGTAGAGGGACCAAAAGATTAGAGAGAGAAAAGTAGAGGGACTATGCTGGGTATTCTACCATATATATATATATATATATATATATATGTTAGTACTAAAATTGGATTTAGGGTCCAATTTCAGCCTGACAATTGAATTTGTATTTTGAGAGTGGCTATCCTAGTGAGAGATCGAAAGAGAATCCAAGTAAGAGAGAGAAGATCCGAATTTACGTGGAAAAACCCCTAAGAAATTGGGAAAAAACCACGGGAGAAAGGACTTCCACTATGAATGATCAAGAGTACAAGAAATTCTACAATCATTCTTCAAATGGAAAACGGGAAAAGGAAAATGCAAATCCTGTTTCCAATTTAGCAGAGCTTCGCTACTTGGATCTCCGCCCCCAAATGAGCTGTGATCCTTGCCTTTTATAGGCATGGGTTGCGTGTTGAGCACGTTTCTCAATTTAGTCACGTGTCTGCCAGCTGTCAGTCCAGCTAAGCACCGGCTACACATCTGGGCTGTCTCTATATCTGTTCTAGAACTTTCTGGAATGCTAGGCTAGTCAAAGCTGCCTTTCTTCTAGAAGGCTGAAGGCGATATGGACTATTACGAACTCTGCTATGCCTGCACAAGATTGACGAGCTTCTTTCCGATACCGATATGACACATAACTGTTTCGTCGTATCGGTTATTATCGGATCGGCATGATGTCTTGTAGCGAGTCAATCCGATCTTGATTAGATGTCAGCATCGGAATTTCGCACTGTAATGCCGATATGAACTTCTGGGCCGCCGCTCTAACACATGGCTTAGTCAGATGGATGCCACGTGTCCCACTAGTTTCACCCCTATCAATAGTCCCCCATCAAGTATGCTTGCGAATGAAATGAAGCTAAGCATTACTGTAGTTAGGCTGTGCCAGCGTTATCTGTATATGCTCCAATGTCTCCACTCAATGTATCTTCTTCTATTCGTACTGTACTTAGGTGACTTATTTGTCGAAACATTCCTTTTCATTTAATGTTCTCTATTTGGCATTGATTGTGCCCCATCCCTTACTGTAGAGATACGGCTTTTGGGGACTATAGTGAGAGAAAGCTCATGATGATACCGCCTTTTCGTCTTCCACGTGTCAAAAATTTGTGGCGTTTCGAGTCTCTTTTCGGCCCTAGCCGTCGGATGAAGGGTTTTGAATAACTGCTCACATTGATCTTGACCGTCGATCTAATTCTCAAATAGTGTTGGAGAACCCACCGTTGAATTTCAAAATCGTTCGAAAACGGCGGCTTCCGTGCAGAACTCTTTTCGTCTTGCTCCCCAACTCATCTAGCTCTTCTTCAAGAAGCCATTAATCTTCTCTTTCTCAGAAGGGATTTATCCATTCAGGTACGAAACTTTTTCCTAACTTTAGGGTTTAGATCTCCATCGCTCTGGTGTCTGGATTTTTTCCTGTTTTAGGGTTTGTCTCGCTAGTTTCTTCCAATATGCCGAAGCTTGCTAGGGACCCAAAACGTTGCTCTTACTCCATTGTTAGCATCCTTTCTGAAGATAAGGTAGATGATCTAGTCAAGAAATATCGTCTTTCCTCTCCCAGTATATCTTATCGGATCCCATCTGCTGCTAAGCATGCCTGTTCTCCGTCCCAAGAAGGAGATTTCGTTATCTATCAAGATGCACTCATAGCGGGACTCAGGTTGCCCTTTCCACAAATCTTTGTTGATATTTTTCGTCACTTTAGCTTGAATCCCTCTCAACTAACCCCAAACTCTTGGAGGATCCTTTGTGGTTTTGTCGTTGTTTCAATGCTTTGCGAAGTTGAACCATCTGCTGATTTATTTAGTCTTCTTTTCAACCTTAACCAAGATAGACAATCCGATTGGTTTTACTTTGGTGCCAAATCCGGTGCTGCTTTTCTTGGTTCCCTTCCTGATTCGATCAAGGGCTGGAAAAACAAGTATTTCTTTGTTTCTAATAGTGAAGGTTGGGGTTTTAACACTAAATGGGGAACTCCTTTTACCCCATCGGGCTCCAAAGCTAAAGAAAATCCAACTGAGACTGATTGGTTCAAAAAATTCAAGAAGTTCAAGAAGATCACATTAGATAAATCTTTCCTGTCAGATAGAAGGCTTCAAGAATGTGGATTATACTTAGCTTTAGGTAGGATCACTTCGAGTTCTTGGTCCGTATTTTTTGAATGATTTTTATTGTTGTCTGATCTGGACCCACTTGCTTCTTTGTCAGAGAGAAACATGCCACCAAGAACTCTAGCTGAAAGGATGTTGGCCATCTCCCAGGCTGACAAATCCAAGAAAAGGGGAAAAGAAGCCTTAAGTGAAGCCTTAAGTGAAGGGGTCCCCAGTTCTGGTGATAAGGAGATTGGGAAAATTCCATCCGATGATGCTCCTTCTCAACAGCTTGTCGTGAAAAATAGGGAGGAATCCAATGCTCCTGTCAACTGTGAAGCTGATACTTGCAGTTCACATTATTACCACCTTCATACATTCTATTGATAATCCAGTTGTTAAAAGGAGGAAATTAATAAAGGCCACCGATAAAGCTACTTCTGTCTCCGTTCCATCCGCTCATGCTTCTTTAGAGAGAATCATAAAGGATGTATCTGGTCCGGTTCAGGAAGGAAACATTACTTCTTCTTCCTCCCTCCCAGCTATATCGAATTCCGATACTTCTATTCCCGATGTGCCTATTGTATTTCCTCACACTCTCGCCATCGGATCGGGTTTCGATATACAGATTCCAGATCGACCATCTGTCTTCAGATCGAATGAGCCTGCTCGGTCAGAAGGAAATACCTCATCCGGATCGGGACCGGTCATTCATCGAAAGAAAGGTATGAGTTTGGAGCCTTTTCATTATACTTTTGGTACTTCTTCGATTCCATTTTGTTCCACTGCATGTCGGGTGAATTATTTTCCTTATTTTGATTTTAGGGGTAACACGGATGGTGGATCCCAATGCTGGTGACTCAAGTGCTCAAGGGTCTGGAGTTAAAGTTCTTACCCATCGGAGGGACAACGTTCTGCCCGTCAATGTTAATGCGGTCAGAGACTCTCTCCGTGGTTGGCGACAAGGGGATGTTAAGAATCACTTGAACCAGTTTAATTTAGAGGAATCCTGTGCCCATTTTCAATGGTCGATGGCCTCGATATATTTCTGATTCCTTTCTTCAATCAAGATCGTAATTTCATGTTTCTCCTTTCTAAGACAAAATTTTTTTGTAGACTGTTTTATGGGGTGATCGGGTTGTTGCGTTTTGCAACCAAAAGAATTCTGAGATGAAGACCCGCATCTCCCAATTGGAGGAAGAAAATAAGAAACTTTCGGAGAATCTTCTTCTCAAAGATGTTGAAATTACCAAAGTTAGTGAGGAGAAGAAACTTATTTCTGTCGAGTTGAAGGAGTCACAGAAAGCCCATGGCTTGCTGAAAGTTGAACATGAGAATTTGCGAGCTTCTCTTTCTCTTTCGAACAAGCCGCCATGACTCAGATTGGACCTCAATAAATGTAAGAATGAGAAAGACTCCATTACTGACGAAAACAAAAAGCTCTCTGAAACGATTTCTGAGCGTAATCGTGAGGCTTCTATTGAAAATGATTTGAAAAAGATATTGCAGTCCAAGCTCAAAAACGCTGAAGGAGAAAGAGATCTCTTATCTGAACAATTGAAGGCAAAAGAAGTTCTCCTCTCCAATGCTCAAAATGAAGTTCTTACTGCTCAAAGATCAAACGAGGCCATTAAAGAAGAGAAGTCTTCTCTGCATGCCCGAATCAATAAAAGCTGGAAAAAGAATATGGAATCGAGGCCGAACTTGCCGCAGTGAGAAAAAGAGAACTTTCTGATGACGAAATTAGAAGAACGACATCAGAAGTCTATTCGATCTTAAGTTGTGTTCACTCTGTAGACCCTTCAGTCAACTTTCATCGGACTCCCTATGATGAGGTAATAGAGTTTTACTTCGCAAAGTGCTTTGTAGCAGAGGAGCAAAACAAAGACCCCGTTGCTGAGGAAGTTAGGACTGAAGTTTCTGCTATTGAAAAGTCGAATCCTGATGCTATAGGCGGAGATTGTGCTGCTTCTGTATTGGAAAAAGATATAGCAGTTCTTCCTCCGTCCACATCCGGTCCTTGTGAAATTCCTGAATGCAAAAAGGCTATATCGGATCCCGATCCGATATATAAAGCTATTCTTGCCGAATCAAAACATTCTCCTGAGAATGTGGCAGGTGGAGAAAAATCAGATCATGATCAGAAGCCGATTCTTCCAGGGAGAGACCATGAAGCCTCAGCTGAAGACTCTCCCACAATTATTGAGATTGAGGACGATACTCTCTCTGAAACGTGTAAGTTTCGGTTTCTCTCTCATCCGATATTCCAAATTGCACAATCGTTTATTCATCTTTCTTTTATCTAGTTAAAGTTGCTTCTGTTGTGCCAAGTGGAGGAATTGCTCCTGTTTTTCCAAGTGGAGGAGGAGATCCTATTGTTCCATGTGGAAGAAGAGATTCTGAAAGTACTGAAGCTGTCTTTACTGAGGCAGATAGAATAACTGCTCCTGAAGCTAATTCAGGGAGTAGATCTTCCACTGTGCGTAGGAATAAGTTGCTAAAGTCATGTGGAAATGAGAAATTTGATCTTACTTGTATGAAAACTGATTTAGTTTGTGAATGTGTCACACTTGTACGATGGTTCCCGCGATTACTTGATTGGAGGAATTATTCATCTCGGCATGATTTTTGTTGATGAACGATTGGTGTAGTTGTCTCCTTTTTGGGGTTGCTTTAGCTTGTTAATCCTCCAAGTCTGGTACGTTCCGCTGACGTGATCCGTTGGTGTCGATATGGTCCGTTGAGATCGTCATGGCTTGTTGAGCCCGGTATGGGCATTGGAGCTGATATGATCCGTTGGGATCGATATAGCTTGTTGAGCCCGGTATGGGCATTATGACCGGTATGATCCGTTGGGATCGATACGGTATGACGAGACCGGTATGGTCTGTCGTGAGTGTTGTGACCGGTATGATCCGTTGGGATCGATACGGTATGACGAGACCGATATGGTCTGTCAAGGCCAATATGGCCTGTTGATATTGATGAGAGTACCTGGATCGGTATGATCCGTTGAGCCCGATATGGGCATTGCAGCCGATATGATTTCTAAAGTTGGTTCCTCCTTTCTTTATTAGTGAACAAACTTTTTAAAGAAGTAAAGTAGGATAAAAAAGAACAAATACGTATGGAAGTAACTAATTTTATTGATAGTACCTCCGTAGATGTTCCGAATGGTATGGACGCTTGAGCCTACGTCCATCCATTTTAGAAAGCCAATATGTACCGGGCCTTACAATTTCTTATACAATATATGGGCCTTCCCAATTGGTATTGAGTTTCCCAGTTCGACTCTTGTTACCTTGAAAAATATTTTCTCTCAATACTAGATCTCCGACCTGGAAGGTCACTTCTTTCACCTTAGCGTTATAGTACCTCTTAACCTTCTGCCGATAAGCCGCTGCCCGAACATTAACGCAATCTCTCTTTTCCTCCAACAGATCCAGTTCAGCCCGGAGTTGCTCCTCATTTCTTACCGGATCAAAGGATTGCGTTCTTGGTGTGGGTAAGGTAATTTCAGCTGGGAGTACAGCCTCTACTCCAAACGCTAATGCGAAAGGAGTCTCACCAGTTGGGGTTCGAGCAGTTGTCCAATATGCCCATAGGGTATTTGGAATTTCGTCTACCCAATTCGATCCGTTTCTGAGGACCCTTGTTTTCAAACGATGCAAAAGAGTCCTGTTGGTTACTTCCACTTGTCCATTCGCTTGTGGATGAGTAACAAAAGTTAGCCTTGACTCAATACCAAGATCGGTGCAAAACTTCTTGAATGCTGGGTTGTCGAACTGGCGGCCATTGTCAGTGATGAAGGCTACAGGCAAACCAAAACGACAAATAACAGACTTCCATAAAAATCCCTGGCAAGCCTTTGTTGTGATCGACGCCAGTGGTTCTGCCTCTACCCACTTAGTAAAGTAGTCGATAGCCACAATTAAGAACTTCATCTGCCTGGTAACTACAGGGAATGGCCCGACTATGTCAACTCCCCATAAAGCAAATGGTCTCGTACTCACAACCGCGGTGAGAGGTACCAGAGGACGCCGCTGAATGTTAGCATGGCATTGACAAGCATCACATTTCTTTACAAAGTCAATTGCATCCTTATTTATACTCGGCCAATAATATCCTTGTCTAAGGACCTTATGACTTAATGCTCTTCCTCCCAAATGATCTCCTGCAATCCCTTCATGAACCTCCTGAAGAACATATTCTGCTTCCGATGGCCGCAGGCACTTTAACAAAGGAAGAGGAAAAGATTTCTTATAGAGCTGCCCATCCACCACACTATATCGGGAAGCTCTTATAGTGACCCTCCGTGCTTCTTTTGGGTCCTGCGGGAGAGTTCCATCCTTCAGATAACACAAAATTGGATCGATCCAGCATGGGTCTTGATCGATATCCATGAGTTCTTGTGGTGGCCTACAATCAATTGTCCTTGTTGCTAAGTACTGAATGTTGACTGGCTGTACAACAGTGGCATTTGCTGAGGCAATCTTTGATAAGAGATCAGCCTGCTGATTCTCCGCCCTGGGAATTTTGGAAATGTGAAATTTCTCGAAGCTTGTGGTTAGCTTCTGCAACAACGACTTATATTTCACCATATGATCTTCTCTCGCCTCAAATTCCTCACTCAGATGGCCCACAACCAACTGGGAATCAGTATTAGCTTGCAGATTTTTCACACCAAGACCACGAGCCAGCTGTAATCCTGCTATCAAAGCTTCATACTCGGCCTCATTATTGGTGGCTTTGAACCCAAACTTCAGTATGGTCGAAGTGTTCCATCCCGATGGTGATTGCAAGATCAGTCCTCCTCCAGAACTTTCTCCAGTGGAAGATCCATCTGTGTGTAAAGTCCAACAAGGTGAAGGATCATCTTCTATTTGAGACAATTTGATGTTTGATGGATCATCATCTGTAGTTGTCGTGAGCTCAGCAATGAAGTCAGCGAGAACTTAGGCCTTTATCGAAGTTCGCGACTCATAGCTGATATCATACTCCGCTAGTTCAAGCACCTATCGAGAGAGACGTCCCGATGTGTCTGCCGATGTAAGATTTGTTTTAATGGTTGGTCGGTCAACACTCTTATCCGATGTGATTGGAAATAAGGACGAAGCCGTCGGGCCGCAACTACTAAAGCATAGGCCAGCTTTTCAAGAGAGAGATATCGGGACTCAGTATCAGTGAGTACCTTGCTCGTATAATACACAGGCTTCTGCAAATTATCCTCAATCTTCACCAGTACTGCACTGACAACTGCGTCGGTTGCCGATAAGTAAATATAGAGCTCCTCCCCGGGTTGAGGCTTTGCTAACAAAGCCGGTGACTGTAAATACTCCTTCAACTGTATGAATGCCTTCTCGCACTCCTCATTCCATTCAACTTTGGGAGCTCTTCTCAGTGCTCGAAAGAAAGGAAGATTCTTTTCTCCTGATTTGGATATGAACCTCCCCAAAGCTGCAAGCTGGCCGTTGAGTCTTTGTATCTCCTTGATTGTCCTTGGGGATCTCATTTCCAGGACTGCTCGTATCTTCTCCGGATTTGCTTCAATACCTCGATGTGTGATCATGAATCCCAGGAACTTTCCTGATCGAACTCCAAATGTGCATTTAGTGGGATTGAGACTCATTCCGCGGCGCCGGCGCGATCAAGGTTTCTTGCAGATCGGCAGTATGTTGTTCAGCACTAGCACTCTTCACCAAAATGTCATCAACATACGCCTCCACGTTTCTTCCGATTTGGTCTTTGAAAACCTTATTCACTAATCTCTGAAAAGTGGCACCGGCATTTTTCAAGCCAAAAGGCATGACTTTGTAACAATATGTTCCTCTGCCTGTAATGAAAGATGTTTTCTCCACATCGTCTTCCGCCATTTTGATTTGATTGTATCCCGAGTATGCATCGAGAAAACTTAGCATTTCATATCCCGATGTAGAATTTACTAAGTTATCAATTAAAGGCAGGGGGTAGCAATCCTTGGGGCAAGCTTTATTCAAATCTGTAAAATCCATACACATTCTCCACTTTCCTGTGGATTTTTTCACCAATACTACATTGGACAACCACTCAGGGTAATAAACTTCACGAATGAAGTCCGCCTTCAGAAGCTTGTCCACCTCTTCTTGTGCAAAATTTTGAAGCCGATCCGAGCTTAAACTTCGCCGCTCAGATAATCGGGCTTATGTCCCGGATCAATGTTAAGTCGATGCTCTATAATCTCCCTTGGGACTCCTGGCATCTCCTCAGCTGTCCAGGCAAAGATATCAGCATTTCTCTTCAAGAAACTCAATATCTCCTCCTGCTGATCTGGTGGGAGACTCGCTCCTATCTGGACAGTACGTTCCGGTTGTTCTTCCTTTAAGGGCACGATCCTCAATTCTTCAACCGGAGTTGGGCGGCGCTCTTCTCTCTTATCATCCTCTTGCTGAATATCTTCTACAGTGAGAGCTTCTCCAGATCGGGTGCTTCCTTCACCGTGACCTTTGAGCATTGTGGCATAACATCGGCGAGAAGCCAATTGATCACCCTTTACTTCGCCGCAGCCATTGGGTGTAGGAAATTTAATCACCATATGGTATGTTGAGGGAACAGCTTTCAACAGATTGATTGATGGCCTCCCAATGATAACATTGTAGCTCGAAGGACATCGCACAATCAGAAAGTTAATGACAGCAGTAGTAAATTTTGGGGGGGTTCCGAGAGTTAAAGGTAGTGAGATCATACCGTCAGGTTGAAGTGGACTCCCATTAAACCCGATGAGTGGAGACCTTATCGGCTTCAGGTTCTCCACCGGTAGCTTCATTTTGTCAAAAGCTGACGAGAATATAATATCCACCGAACTCCCGGTGTCGATGAGGACTCGCTCTACTATGAATACCCCGATCTGGGCCGTAATCACGAGTGCGTCATCATGAGGATAATGAACTCCTCTCAAGTCCTCATCGGAAAAACAAATTTGCATAGGACTGCGAGGCCTCTTCAAGGAAGTAATATTCTGTACAGATCCAACCGCTCTTGTATGGTTCTTCCTTGACCTCGAACTCTCTCCCCCGTATCCAGGGCCTCCAGCAATTACCGTCACCCGTGTCTCACAAGGAATAATAGGCTGAGGAGGCGGGATATGTTCAATCTCCGGTTCCGACTCCTTTTGTAAGAATTGTTCCAGTTTTCCTTCTCTGACAAGGCCTTCAATAGCATTCTTCAGCTGGATACAATCTTCAGTAAAATGCCCTTTATCCTGGTGGAACTTACAGAATTTCTTGCTTCTCTTCCTCCTTGGATTATCTTTCATGGGTTGCGGAGGCTTCAAGATTTTCTGATCCTGAATTTTGGAGAGAATATCTTCCAATGAGGTGTTCAGGATGGAGTAGTTGTGGTACTTCTCTCCTCTTTCGGGATCGTACCCCCGATGTGGTGGGGGTCTTCTCTCCTCAAACCGATCACTTTCGGTTCAGATTTCGCCCCTTCTCTCCGAGGTTTATCACCTCTCTGAGCTCCTTCTCTCCAATCCGATATGGCCGAGGAGGATGATGAGTCTTCTTTTTAATTTCTTCAAGCCGCGAAAAGATCACTTTCGCCACATTGCCTTTACTTCTTCGTAAGCAATATATTTAGCGCCTAAGTTACGAAATCCGAGAGATTGACCGGAGGTTCTCTAGTTAAGGAATCCTTAAAGGGCCCATCCTTCAACCCTTTCTACAAATTTATCCCCACAATTAGAGCCAATTCATATCTACCATGCCATTCACCTCTTTATTGAAGCTTACCGATGTATCCGCCAAGACTCTCCTCCTGGGCCTTTGTCTCAATCCTAGCAACATCATGGGGTTCTTCTTCAATTTTCTACATTCTTGGCAAAATTGCAAAGGAAAAGATCAGAAAGTTGTTGAAAAATTATGCATACCCCCTCGAGGAATCCCCTGAACCAATCGTGGGCATCCCCTACTAAGTGTCCGAGGAAAAGCTCGACACATAATGCCTTTTCGATGGTCCTGTTGACCATCATTTCATCTCTATAACTCTCCAAGTGCTCCTGGGGGTCAGAAGTCCCGTCGTAAGAGCGAATATTTGGAGGTCTAAAGTGTTCTGGGAAGGGAGCTTCCCAAATTGCCTTTACGAAAGGGGAAGTAATATGTGGAACAAGTTGCTGGACTCGTTCCCTCTCCGTCATATACCGCCGCGGGGGAGAATAACGGCGATATGGTGAATTAGGCTGTGGAGACCGGCGTCTGGTATGAAAACGGTATGGAGATCGGCCCCGAGGGGAAGGATGCCGATCTGATGAGTGATACCGCTCCCCGGACCGATACGTCAGCGATCGGGTCCTTCTTCTCTGACCGGAAGATTGTTCTGGAGAACGGGAGATCCTCCTCTTTCTCCCTTCTCTACCCTCGTCCCCTCGATTATGGCGATCACGATGATGCGCCGGGTCTGAGCTTCCAGCCGAAGGTTCCTTGCTCCGATATCTCTCTGGGGATCGTGCTTGATGTTTAAGGGAGCGACCCTCCTTCCTTTCTCCGCTCTCTTTGATAGGTTGTGCATCAGGGGGAACCTTAGTCTGGAAAACACTCTGCTGACGTGCTTCCTGGAGAGCTTGTTTCAATTCTTCGATTTCTTGCGCCATCCTTCTGACGCATTCTGGATCATTCTGAACTCCAACATTCGCTAGAGTAATCTCAGCTCCAGGAGGCACTGCGCCTTCCACTGGAGGGGTTACCGAGGCTCCTCTGCCTTCCTCCTGAGATTGGAATCTTTTCGATCTTCTCTGTGTTGCGGCCATGAACTTTTCGTTCTCCTCCCCACAGACGGCGCCAAATTGTTAGTACTAAAATTGGATTTAGGGCCCAATTTCAGCCTGACAATTGAATTTGTATTTTGAGAGTGGCTATCCTAGTGAGAGATCGAAAGAGAATCCAAGTAAGAGAGAGAAGAGCCGAATTTACATGGAAAAACCCCTAAGAAATGGGGAAAAAAACACGGGAGAAAGGACTTCCACTATGAATGATCAAGAGTACAAGAGATTCTACAATCATTCTTCAAATGGAAAATGGGAAAAGGAAAATGCAAATCCTGTTTCCAATTTAGCAGAGCTTCGCTACTTGGATCTCCGCCCCCAAATGAGCTGTGATCCTTGCCTTTTATAGGCATGGGTTGCGTGTTGAGCACGTTTCTCAATTTAGTCACGTGTCTGCCAGCTGTCAGTCCAGTTAAGCACCGGCTACACATCTGGGCTGTCTCTATATCTGTTCTAGAACTTTCTGGAATGCCAGGCTAGTCAAAGCTGCCTTTCTTCTAGAAGGCTGAAGGCGATATGGACTATTACGAACTCTGCTATGCCTGCACAAGATTGACGAGCTTCTTTCCGATACCGATATGGCACATAAGCATTTCGTCCGTGACGGTTATCTCGGATCGGCATGATGTCTTGTAGCGAGTCAATCCGATCTTGATTAGATGTCCGCATCGGAATTTCGCACTGTAATGCCGATATGAACTTCTGGGCCGCCGCTCTGACACATGGCTTAGTCAGATGGATGCCACGTGTCCCACTAGTTTCACCCCTATCAATATATATATATATATATATATATATATATATATATATATATATGCTCTCCCACAAAACTTTAATATTTAAAAAATATCTATATACTAAAATATGTTTTTTTAAAAAAAAATACCATCTTATCATCACTCTTTTTATCTATTATGTTATATCTTTGATAGTGATAGAGTACAAATATTAACTAAAACTGCATAAAAAAAGACTTGATATTTATAACAATTTTTTTAAAAAAAATATTAGTATGTTGTGGATATATATATATACATGAATTCTAATTAATATAATTTATATTATTTTGTATAGGTTAAGGATATAGAAGAATAACATTCAGCGCCCGAAAAGGCACAAACTACAATTGGTGGAAACAATAACAAAACGAAGTCTGGAGTCTACTTGAGAAGAGACCCACCCCAACGGTCGGGATCTGATTTCGAGGATGAGGACCCTTGACCCAAACATGAGTGTCGGAAAGATTGGTCACCAGACACAAATGCACCCTCCGCTTATAAAACCAAGGGATCTTCATGTAATATCTTTTTAATAGAAACTTGGATTATGTATCGGTATCGTTTTATAATTATTAATGAGAGTGGTTTATTCAAAATTTTTAAAAAAATATAGAAGATACCAACTTTTATAGGGGTATGTCTGTAAATTTCCAGAGCCTGACAGTTTCTAGACCCATCTAGACTGAGAAACCAGAGCGTGACAGTTTCTAGAGCCATCTGGACTGAGGAACATAGGCAACAACCAAGAATCTCTCTGTCAGCGATCAGCAGACACTTCCACGGTTAGTTCCACTGGCGGCCGCTTACGAGTTACGATGGACGACCCGCGGCAAGATTCAGTTCCTTCACATTGAATGAAATTAAATTAGTCAACTGTCACTCTCGCATCATTAATTCATTTTATTAACAAAACTTGCATATATGATATGCCCCACAATAATAAATATTTATTTTTATATCAGATAAAAATCAAGTTATTTTAATTAACTCTATTGCTTTTCATATATTTTTTTTTCCACTATTTTCATGATACAAAATTAATTTAATGTAAAAAATAATTTTATTTTTAATTAAAAAAGTATTGATGTTGTGATTAGTCATTCTTTTAGAGATTTGGACGGATCACGATAAATGTATCATGGATGAGGTGTGTTTTGGAAAATATGCAGGGCTGTAAACATTTTCTTCTTAGGTGGTGGTCACCTCTTGGTATCAGGTCATCATAGGCCACTCCTCTTTTAGGACAAAAGTTACAAAAGACAGTGAATAAGCTGGCAGGTGCTTATACTTAGGGATAACTCGGACGCTCTAGTCCATGAAGACAAAGGAGGATTTTGAGTAGATTATACCATAAAGAAGGAGTTTGGTCCTTAGGCTTGGTGGCTACTTTATTATAAAAATTTGGTCATGAGGAATGAACGATCATCCACGATCCACTCCTACACTCAAGATCGTGCCACATGTATATTCGAGATTTTACCCGTATAAAAAAGCACTGCATATATTTTAATGTAACCGGTGTGTGAATGCTCTTTTTACAGGTTATGTACTATAACTTAGTTACTTTTATATATAATAATATAAATTTGAGACACTAGCAAAGTTTAGACTATAGTTTCATTTCAAAATTTCAAGCTTATAGTATGCATGTTATTTTCCTTATGGAAGAGGCCAAACCAAAGACAAAAACAAAAAACAAATGATGAATAAAATAACAATGATATAATCTCTCCAACATTATTCCCCTGAAAAACAAGCTCCAGCCATAACAAAACAACAATGGCTAAACCTTGTAAAAAAATATAAAAATAAATACACATCTTACATCAAACTATCCAATCCTTTCACAAAAAAGACAATAACTAAATCTATTTTTAATAAATCTGACTATACTAACACGTTCAACAAAGAAAAAAAAAAGAAGAAAGAATATTCCCATTTCAATACTAATCCAAGTGAATCAAATCCTGGAGACCATCCCAGAAGCTTTGCACCATCTCCTCCTCCTTTTTCTGCTCATACTGGCAATGATACTCTTGTTGATCACTAATACTAATACTAGACGTAGTACTAGTACTAGTAGCAGTGCTAACTGCAGTATTATGATCAACAGCAGCAGCAACAGTACTATACTCCTCAAAGGAAAAGTTCAGCTTAGCTCTGGGGCCACGGAGCTGAATAGCAGCTAAGTCATAAGCTCGAGCAGCATCCTCGGCAGTCTCGAAGGTGCCGAGCCATTTGCGGGCGGCTCTCCATGGGTCACGGATCTCGGCGGCCCATTTTCCCCACGGACGCTGCCGCACTCCTCTGTACTTGTTCTTCCTTTCTCTTCTCTTCTTACTTAGTTTTGTGGGAACTGGAGCAGTAGCAGTAGCAGTAGTAGTGGTGTCTGGGAACAAATCACACCCTAAGCAACCATCAATGCCGCAAGTCCGGCAAGCTCGGAGGTCGAAGAAGTGTGGGACGGTGGGGGGAAAGGTGTCGCCGGAGATGACCCGGGCGAGGGAGGAGATGATGATGGCTTGTTCTTGTTCAGGAGAGTACTGGCTGAAGAGGATGGAGGGAGTTGTTGCCATTGTTTGTTTTTCAGTTTGAGGTTTTGCCGTTTTGGGTGGAAATGGCGGCTGTATATATAGGATGTGGGAGGGGATGACGCGGGTTGGAAGCGGTTTGGGGCTTGAGGGATTTGGGCGCGTGGAGAATGTGAGAGTGGTGTTGGTTATTTTGTTTATTAGTCCAATAGATGATTAGTGAAGGATGAGCTGGAGCTGGACGAGAGAGAGTCTATGAGACCGTGTGATTGGTTTGGAAGTTTGGACGCGTTTAACCGGCTGAACCGGTGTTGTTGTGTGCGCTGCTGGGATGTTTCATGTTTGGCGGAAATGGGAAGTTGGGCTGGAAGCCTGGAAGTGGGAAATGTCCAACTAGATTATTATTATTATTATTATTATTATTATTACACTAAAAATCTAACCAGTAACCACCCATATGTCCATATGTGCGCACTCCCCATAAAAATGATAGAGATCCCCAAAAGCCGCCACACCGCCCATGGCAGAGTATGGTCTCCATCATCTCATATCAATCAAGGGCAGAAGGGTTGTCCGCACATCCTTTGTCATGATGGCTGACAAGATGGCAAGGGATGATGAGATGGGGCATGGATCCCAAGACGCTCCTAGAGCACATAAAGGGAGAACCTCGGATAATAGATAATAGGGGGAAGCTCATTTCTCATCGAAGATCTCTCCATTCTCCAATCCTCTGATCTTCTCCAATGACCCACCAACTAACTTGACTGTCAAAGTGAAATTTGGGCATCCACTCACAATAGTGTTTATGCCCCTCTCTCAGGTGAATTTGGGGAGAAGACACCTTCGATACCATCTCAACCATAGAATGCTTAATCAGTTAACCTTGACCGAAGTCAATTCCATGGTAGATTGGTTTTTGTGCTAACAATTATTATTATTATTATTGTTATTGTTATTATTATTATTACTACTATTATTATTATTACTGGTGTTTGGAAATTAGGCTCAAATTTGGACAAGAATTAGTTTTGATCTAATAAGGGAGTTAAAATTTATTTTACTTTTATATATCTAAAGTAAAAAATTATTAAAATAATATTATTTTGGTTTAATATTGAGGGCCTGTTTGAGTTGACATTTTTTGGGATAAAAAAAATATTTAGTTTTATAAGCTAATGAATGTTGAACCTTTTTTTTTTATTTTAAATATACCATCATAAATGCTTCTATAAACCACTTAATTTACTTGTGAAAAACACTTGCAATAGAAGCAATTAAAAAAAAACATTTTTCATTTCTTAGATTTTCTCCAAATCTAGTTTGAAATCATCGATCTAACATGAAACATGAAAAGCATGGTTAAAGTTAAATCGAAAATGAGACGTCTCTTCTTGATAAAACAAGTTTTATTTGAGTTTGAGATGTTTTCCATTAAGTTAAAACTAACTAATTTTTTTCCAATTGGGACTTGAGTTTGATTCATTTATGGTTGGGGGTTATCCCCGAGGGTTATCCCAACACAGTTTCCAATGAAAAAAATTTTCCCGCCAAAATCCTTAACTAAGATTTAAAAATATAACCCACCAATATATAGTCAACACATCACTATCTTATCATTAATACCTTTACTTTAAAATTTCCCTCCAAAAATTTCAAAACTTTTCAAAACTTATTCCTAATCCCAAGTGGGGATAACTCCCAACCAAACACAACCTTAGCTTGTGTTTGATAGGGGGATATCCCCAACACATTTTTCAATGAAATTTTTTCCCTCCAAAAATTTTAATTCAAGTTTAAGAATATAACAATGCCCCACTCACCAATACATGAAAGTCACATAGCTATCTTATCATTAATATCTTTATTTTAAAATTCCCCCCTAAAAAATTTAAAACTTTTCAAAAATTATTCCTAATCCCATGTGGGATAGTGTTTGGATGTATGAAATATTTCATCTCCTTGATGGGATGTCTATGGATAAAAACACATGTAAGGAACTTTTGGTTGCTGGACTAAAAAAGGGAGTAAATTTTTTTTTAAAAAAATACGTATGATTTCACAGATTTGCAAAATAGAGAAAATATTTTATCTTTTTTTTTCTTATAAAACTATGGTTTATCGAGTTAAAAAAAGGGAAAACCGTTAAATCATGTTAACAACGCTAATCTCTACTTAGTTGGTAGGGGTATTTTCATCATTTTTTTTGTAGTAATCTCTCAAATAGATGGGGATTTGAAAGAAATCTAATTTATGGCCATTTTCATACAATTTTCATACAAAATTTGATGAAAATGCCCCTACCAACGCCATTTGCGGAAGTTAATGTTTTTTTTTGTTAATTGAAGAAACCACAAGTTTTTATAAGGGGAAAAAAAAATACTTTCCTTATTTTTAAAATCTGTGAAACCACATGATTTTTTTTTTTTTCATGTGGTTTCTTATAAAAACTATGGTTTCTCGAGTTAACAAAAAAAAGGGGGAAAACCGTTAAATCATGTTAACAATGTTAATCCCTACCTAGTTGGTAGGGGTATTTTCATCAATTTTTTTGTAGTAATCTCTCAAATAGATGGAGATTTGAAAGAAATCTAATTTATGGCCATTTTCATACAATTTTCATACAAAATTTGATGAAAATGCCCCTACCAACGCCATTTGCGGAAGTTAACGTTTTTTTATTTTTTTAATTGGAAAAACCATAAATTTTTATAGGGAAAAAAATGTTTTTCTTATTTTTCTTAATTTATCCAAAAAAATAAAGAGATTTGTTTGGATGGACAATAGATAAAAAAATTTGTAAATAATTTTAAATATTTTTATTTAAATTATAATATTTCAAAAATATTAATTATTTATAATTATATAATTAATGATATTTAATATTAATTAATAAGTAATAATAATATTTATATTAAAATAATTATATCTTATCTTTATTATTAATATATAATTATTACATATTAAAAATATTATCTTATCTCTATCTTTAAATTTGAGTTTCTTTTTATTTTATTTTATTATTCTACTGGTGGGACAATTGTCAAATTCGATGCTTCCACCAAAGAAAGAAACCGGCAGCTGTGCAAATTAGCACTTTTCAATGCACAACTATCCCATCGAAAGTTGACTAATTAAAGCTCATGGTAATGGATATATAAATAAAAACAATTGTCATTTTTGTTTCTAGAATGACACGAGTTTGACGGTAAAATAGTTATAACAAAAATAAAAAAAATAATTTATACAAATAAAGATTAATTTTGTCTTATGTTTTTTTTTAATAGAGTGGATAAACCACATCCATTTATTTATTATAAAATTAACTAGGTTATTACATTTGATCCTAAGGTGGATCTAGTGGTTACATTGCCTCCCAAGGTGTGTGTGTGGGCTGAGGCGCTCTCCGCGTGGCTCGTCCTCAAAGTCTTCCCCTATTGGTGTTGGAATCATGGTTGGCCAGACTTCGTCTAATGAGGTGGAGCATTGGGTTTGCGGTTCGGTTGGTGTGTGCTTGTGCGTGCAGGGCTAGGAAGAGGAAGTCCGCGTGGCGGATTAGTTCCTGGTAAATACGTTGTTTAGTGTTGAAAGATCTCCTGTTCCGTTCTGCCCATAGACTCTAGGTCACTGCCATCACAAGTAGGTTCCACCCTTTGCGGATATCTTTTGCCAAGTTGTTTGGCTAGAGTTGAGGGGCCCATAGATCTTGTATCTGTGTGGGGTTTATCCCATTTCCCAGGGTTTTCCCGTAGTGTAACCATACGTCGGTTGAGTAGCGGCAGCGGAGGAGAAGGTGTTCAGTGGTTTCATCCTCTCTGTCACATAGGCAACATCTCATTCGTTCCCCCGACCAGTTTCTTTTTGCCAAGTTCTGTAGCGTGGGAAGCTTGTCCTCACACGTTAGCCATGCAAAAAGCTTAACTTTCAGGGGGGAGGCTTGTTTCCAAAAGGATGCAGGGAGGTCGCTTCCTCGTCTATTCTGAAGTGGTATAGTGATTTGATCGTGAAATTGTGGTTGTGGTGAGACGCCATTTCCTTTTGTCCAGCTGGTCTACAACGTCTTGACTCAGGTGTGCCTATATCCCTTGGAATAGCTTAGTTTCTTCTTGGGATAAAGGTCCTGACCTGAGAATAGGTCTCCCGCTATGATGATGTTGTCGGGCTTCTTCAATTGTGTGTTCCGCCTTTTCCCATAGGGTTTGGAATTCCTGGCACATACCCTGCAGATTGCGTCCTTCCATCCAGTTGTCGAACCAGAGTCTGGTTGTGGCGCCGTTTCCTGGCTCAGTTACAATGTTGGCCATGGTAAGGTCCCGTTGTTCCGCAATTCCCTTCTAGAAGAAGGATGCTTGGTCATGTACCTTTTTGAAAGGGTTCACCTGTGAATTCCGAAAGTAGGCGTGTGTGATGATCCTTCCACTAATCCCTGCTTCCCCCTTTAGCAGTCGCCACCACCACTTGCCCAGCAGTGCCTCATTGAAGGCTTTTAGGTTTAGGATGCCCCACCCGCCTAGTTCTTTGGGCTTAGTTAGTCTCTCTCATTGTACTAGGCGGTAAGCTTTGGATTCCGGATTAGCTCCCCTCCAAAGGAAATCTCTGTTGATTCCTTCAATACGAAGTATTGTTCATAACGGTAGTTTGTACATTATAATCCAATGATTGGAGATTGATGATAAGGCTGAGTTGAGTAGTGTGATGCGTCCTCTTCTGGACATGAGCCTTCCTTTCCATGTAGACAGTTTCCTTTGTACCTTTTGAATGAGCTTGTCCCAATCTCCTCTCTTGGGTCTGCTTCCCGATAGGGGGATTCCCAGGTAGTTGATTGGGAGGGGACTCATTTGGCATCCCAATATCGAGGCCCCAGTTCTGGCATTTGTGTGTTCTGTCCCAATGGGCACGATGGCACTTTTGCTGTAGTTTATTCTACGGCTCGAAGTTCCTTCAAAGAGGTGAAAAAGAAGTTTCAGAGTTCTGAAGTCCTCCTCCTTCCCTGAGCTAAGGATCAGTAGGTCGTCCGCACTTATGTTATTCTCATGTTCCAAATGCTGGGGAATAACAACGATGTAGATTTGTAAATTTTTTTTTTAAAATAAGTTTATTTATAGTTAGTGGCGGAACCAGGATTAATGGGTAGGGGGGCTTAGGTAAAATGTAAAAAAAAAATCATTTCACAAAAAATTGTTTCAAATGTAAAATAGTACAATAATATAACTTTTAATTAAAACAACTACAATTTGAATAAATACACAGGAAAAAAGAGAGCATAAATTACTATCGATGCGCACTTGAACTAGAACCAACACCAGTGCAGGACATGCGAGGCATGCGACTAAGAGGAGGTAACTGCATTCGACGAGTTTGCATTTTCTGAAAACGCTGTAGAATCACTTCATTGTCAATAGTTGTAAAAATCTCCCGCTCAATATAGACAACCAGGCTATTGTTCATCCACTCGTCTTCCATTTTGTTGCATAAGTCAGTTTTTACAAAATTCATTGCCGATAACACCCTTTCAACACTAGCTGTTGCAATTGGCAAAACCAATGCCAATTCAATAAGGCGATAAACTAGTGGAAAAAATAAGACGTTTGCCGGTTTCAACCATTTTCCTAGCAAAACCCCCTAAGTCCCCGATATTTGCAAAATCTTCATCACGCCGCACATCGTAAATGAAAGTGGCAAGTTGGTCCTCAAGCATCATGCGTTCAGTTACTGAAAAATCTTCGGGATAAAGCTCTGCAAGACGAATTAATTTGTGAATGTTGAATTTGGAGAACGAGTCCCTTGGATCAAGGCATGACACGAGAAGAAGTAACTCCGTGCTAGCTTCTGGAAAACAATTTTGTATTTCTTGTGCGATCAAATCAATAACCTAATATTGCAATGATAACAAAATCACAAATATTATCAAAATATTAAATCATTAGGATTTATAAAAAAATAATAAATATAAAAATACTAACCTCGCAGAAAATCTAGACACGATAATGGTGAAAATGAGTAATGACTTGCCCCTCTCGCCTAGAACGCCCACGGATTCTCATATTATCTTCCATATTAGGTACTGGGATAGAGTTTTTCTCACAAAAAGAGCAAACCTCCTCCATAAACTCGTCCCATCCTGTCTCCCTAAAGTCTTGAAGCCGAGCTCTCACAACTTCAATCAAACGCATGGCTTGAACAATATGTTGGTCTTTTTGTTGCAAGGCAAGTGATAATTCATTTGTTATCCCCAACAAACGCCTCATCAAGAACATTACAAATACAAATTGATAATTTTCCATTTTTTCGATCAAACTTGCCGCTATACCTCTATTATCATTAGAAGCACCATCATCATGCACATTTTGGAGTACCTCTAACACTGAAGCCCACATAGAGATTAGCCTGAGAATAGTAGTATAATGTGATCCCCAACGAGTATCCCCTGGTCGTGCTAAACTTGATTCTTGGTTTTTTCCTCTTCCACTAACTATCTCTCCTTTTTCTAACTGCTCGACCAATCTATCATGATGATGTTGCCGAAGTTGGTCTCTCCTTTTGCACGATGCTCTGGTGGCATTAACAACCATAGTAACATATTGGAAAAAATCAGCCACAATTCGATTGTCTTTAGTAACAACAACAATCACTAATTGAAGTTGGTGAGCAAAACAGTGGACATATCTTGCATATGGGTTTTCTTTTAAGATATGTGTCTTCAAACCATTGAACTCACCTCACATATTTGAGGCCCCATCATATCCTTGCCCTCTTAACTTCGAAAGAGATAACCCATGTTTGGAAAACAGGCAATCAATAGCATTCTTCAAAGAAATGGCGGAAGTGTCAGGTACATGAACTATGGCAAGGAATCTCTCTATCACATATCCATCCTTATTCACATATCGCAGAACAACTCCCATTTGCTCCTTCACTGAGATATCTCGGGCTTCATCAATCAAAGGCAAAAATAATTATCCCCAATATCATCAATAATAGCACGTGTAATTTCGAATGCACAAGCATTTGCTAACTCCTTCTGAACCTTTGGGGAAGTCATTTGATTGTTTCCAGGAGCATTTTGATTGACTGCACTCCAAACTTCTTCATTTTGTAGGCTATACCACTCGAGTAACTCAAGAAAATTACCCTTGTTCAATGAGCTTGAGGACTCATCATGTCCACGAAAAGCCAAACCTTGCTTCAATAGAAAACGTGTCACATCCAAAACCGTTGTTAAACGAATGCGGTATGCAACCTCCATCTCTTGTGAATGTGCAGCTCATGGGTGTGACACACTTTGCCTTTGATTTTGGAAGCTCTGAAACTGCACTCTCGCATCATTATGCGCGTTGTTCACTGTTGGAAGCCCATTTGGGCCTTCCTTTGTTTGTTTCAAAATATTCATATTCTATAGGGAAAGTTTAGTACCACATTGCCTATTCACAAAGCATGCATCCACTTTTATATGTTCTACTCCAGTAGCATGTTAGAATTATTTAGTGGGTATGCTCTCTTACGCGCGCCTGCGCAGGGGGGGGGGTGCAAATCCAGGTCCAGTTTAGCTTGGAAATTCCGAACTCGTGTGGGCGCATGATGCGCACACAAATGCACTGGATTCTTGGCTCACCTTGTGCGGGGCTAGTTTTTGTTCTTGTTTATCATGATTGGTTGGGAAATCTTTTAATTCTTTATTTATTTTATCTAGTTGGTTGTTGAGATTCCAACTAACTTGACAGTTTCTCTCTTCCCAACTATTTCCCCGTTCTATTTCTGTCGGCGGTCAGAACGATTCGCAAATACAACGGTCGGTTCTGAATTGGCGCTTGCCTTCTCTTCCGCGAACCAATGCTTCCCTTCATTGTTTTGATTGAACTGATGTTATTGAATCAATGCTTCCCTTCATCAATGGATGTACTCCTCTGTGTTCCATGCCTATAAAAGGAACCCAATCCTGCTTCTCAAAATATAGAATTTATTCTCCTGTTCTTCCTTCTCCTTCCTTTTTCTGCAACATTCTTACATCTCTTCCTTTGTCGGAGCAAATCAGGAGCACTCATTTCCTCACTTCGGGTGCACGACTTTGAGGAACCAGACTGTTGAATCCTGGGAGAACAACGCCACATAAATCCTGTTGCACCAAGAGAGGAGGCGAAATTGTTCTTAAGGACAGTGCAATTTGCACGCCTCAGTCACATCAATTTCGAACAACATTCAACCTGTCCACAGCAACATCTACATCAAATAATTTCCAACATTCACAGCACCAATGTGTTCTACAAATTTTTCTAATGCTTTTTTCCAATTATTGAACCCTATTTTGGTAAATGCATCTTCTCCTGTTTGACTTGCTCTGCTTGGCTTAAAAAGATAACACCAAAAGCAAAACGCCGCATCTTTGGTCATGCTATACTCCAACCACGGATGTTGTTTAAACCAAGTATCCCGAAAACTCCTTCTTTGCTTGCCATACTCTTTATGTGGAAAATTATGCCCAATTGGTTGACAGGGGCCTCTAGTTAAATATTCCCTTCTAACTTGATCTCTAATCCCAATATCAAAATCTTCAATCGGCTTTCGAAGTCCTGGATCACTAATAATGTCACTTGAATCAAAATCTGCATGAGTGTTTTTCTCACTTGATTCAAAGTCTGATTGTGCTTTACAAGCATTAGAGCGACTCTTTTACTACGGGTCGTTTAATTAAAAATTTATCCATGTCCTGCAAATCTCCCTTGTTAAAGGAACTCAAATTATCTCAAAAACCAAACAATTTAATTTATTTAAGCCATGGTAAAAGCATGCATCTAAAGAGTCACCACAGTTCTTTGCTTAGAAATGGAAACTCATGAAGAGGATTAGAGGAAAGATATAGTAAATAATTTTTGTACTAAAAATCTCTGAATATAAATTGTCGCCTGGCGCCTGCCTAATTGAAGAGGAAAGATGAAGGCTGAAGTACAAATTATTATGATAACTCCTCTCCAGCCTCCATGAATCCATATTCCATAATATCCATCATCCTCCATGAATCATGATTCATGAATCATGAATCCATCATCCATGATCAATATAAAAGTGAAAACATAAAATTATTGAAGTTATGGAACTATAAACAAATTGCTTCATAAACAAATTTGAATTCTCCGGCTCACCACCTCACCGGATCTCGCCGTTTCTCGGAATCTCGAGGTCGAATGTCTAAGCAAGATCCTCACGTGAGAGTAGATCGCAAGAATGGGGTTTCAACTTTGATTGGGGTGTCCGGGCACTAAGGCAGGCAAGAGGCGATGTGATCTTTACGGAGATCCTGAGATAGGTGGCTGCGGCCTGCCGGTGGGATTCGTGGGAAGGGTTTGGTTTGTTTGGAGAAAATAAGAAGATCTCGGATTCTCGGTGAATAGGTGATTTTGTAAAGATGAATCCAGAGAGAGACTGAGAGAGTCACGACTCACGAGATATCATATTAGAGGAGGAGATGATAAACAGTAAAGGAGTCAGATTCCTTTTCAATATGAATAAAAAAATATAAATTTTATTAAAATACTAAACATTGGAATTTGAAAAGCATTGACCAAGACTCCAAGTCTAATAAGTTAATAACATATTAAACTTGGTCAATGCTTTTAAATGGCTGATTGGCTTCACCTTCACAGCTCCACTGCTCCACAAGCCCACAGGGCCACAACCTTCGTCGTTCACTTGAGATTCTAAGAATTAAGATGATGGGTAGCAAGGTAGGTAGTAGCGACTAGCGCGCAACTTGAGATGGGGATGACCACTGGGGTCCGGGGACCAGGGATGACTCCGGCGAACTCCGGTGAAATTGCTTGTCGGACTGACAGGTGGACGCTGACAAAGGACACAAAAGAGCAAAAAGGGCTGAAGAAGAGATCTAACACTGATTTGAGGGGGGGCTGAAGCCAACAAACAACCTCACGGTCCTCGCCGAACTCCGGCGTTTACCAGGGGGCAGGGGGGCTGAAGCCCCCCCTTGCCCCCTGCATCCGCCACTGTTTATAGTCAATTACCTCATTTAATAAGCGAGTATTCTACAAATAAAATTATGAGATATAGATGCGTCAAACAGACCATGTCACCCACAAGCCGACATAGTCCGACATGTGCATAGGACATGTTTGGCATGGCTCGGCAGCTACATTGTCATACGGTGCTAGGCACATCCCAAATCCCATATCTATGGACCGTGGTTCGGTGGTTGGGTGCCATGTGACTGCATGCCTACATATCTTGGCGAATTCTCTCGATCTTTCTGTTTCTCAATCTTTCTCTCTCTTAATCTCGGAATCTCTCTCTCTCAAGTTCTCTTAGGATTGTTAGGGGCGGAAACCTTGATGGCACAGGATCTAGTTGGGATATATAAGGAAACCTAGAAAAGATAGATTTTGAGATTTTTTTTTAAAAAAAAATTCTGTTTTTTGAGATTTTTTTTTTTAATTTTCAAGTATTTTTTGGTTTTTTATTTTTAAAAATTTTAATTGGTCAGTCTATAGGTTAGGCCGACATGACACGAGCCCATACAAACTGAGTCATACCTCATACTAGGCTGGACCCAAAAATTGGCCGGCCATGCCTTGCCTAACATGAGTCTGTACCGTGCCAGCCTGCCATTTCCAGTTTGACACCTTTAGATGCTATATACATAAACTTTTTCACCCAAATTTGAATTAAAATAAGACTTGATCTTAGAGTGAAGTGAGAAATTCAATAATATAGATTTTTTAATATTATATTATATTTATATTTAATTATTTGTTCTTTCCAACAATATTTATTAGTACAATGTTTTTAGTTTAAAGTTACTAAGTTTCCCGCGAATTATCTTAATAGAAATTTAAATAACAAAGGTGAAGTTTTTATTTTCAAGCATGCAAAATCTCTTGCATGGTTTTCATACATAGTTGGTGACTAATGTCATATGTGCCATTTCTATTTCTACTTTAATGTTGGTATATGTTTCAAAAGAAACCCATAAAGAAGAACTTATTTAAAAAGTGATTAATAATATTTCTAAGTTTTGGTATGAATTTAATTATGTTTCATTTTTCAAATGAGAGATTGGAGAAAACCATATAAAAACACAATAATTAGTTTTGTCAATTAATTAATTAACTACTATTTATTTTGATTATTTTAAATAAATTTCTATTACTGGATATTTTTATTTGCCTTGGGACAAAATAAATAATTATTTAATCAATTTTAAATTGGTTGAAAAAAATAAAAATATATAATTGATATAAATACTGTGTTTAAAGTCCAATTTAAGGATTGGTTGAGCTACAATCAGAGATTGATGAGATCTCCTATGCACAATGTTAAATATAGATATATTATTTATATGCACATAAATACACCTAATGTTTAAATATTTGTAGTGTTTAATTCCTTTAATTGGAATGTGCATGGAGTTGGATGTAGACAACAATGTAACTAAAAGGTATTTTGGTTGGTGGGATGAGTGGTTGCAAATCATTTTATTGTTTTGTTTTGGAAGAACGAAAATAAATAAAAATTTGTGAAGTTTAAATAATTTAATTTGATTATAATATATAAAACTACAATAAATAATATAAATTAATTGTAATTAGATAATAAATAAGATATGTTATTAATTATAATCATACTCCAAAATGAGAGATCGAGGATTAAAACATAATAAAGTGGTTTATCACATTTAAAAATAATAATAATTTAATACTTTTATTATTATTATATAATTATTTTATATTAAAATATTTTTAAAAATAAATATTATTTAGTTTATAGAATTATTATTATTATTATGAAACAAACTATATATTAATAAATAGTTTATATTATATAATTATTAATGTATAATTATTGGTGGACCGAGAGGGCGGGGAAGAGTAAGAGGAAGCGGAAGAGTGATGTAGGGGTCGCTCGAGATGCTTCTCACCTGTTTTTTTTTTTTTTTTTTTTTTTTTTGGGAAATAAAGAGTTTCATTAAAACTAGTGAATCATACAGACATTCAGTTCAGATGCTAATTCATCACAAAACTTCCTAATAAGCATAGGTAGATCATTGGCATGGTAAAAGAATTCCCAATTCCCAGATTCTCTTGCAAGTTTAGCAAGCCCATCAGCAGCCCTATTTCCTTCTCTGGATCGATATTGGATCTCCCAATCCGCAATGAATGACAGGAGATATTTGCATCTCAGCCAAGCATCCTCTGTGTATCCACATGAATTTGACCCCCCTTCCTTCATCCTCCTTGCCAACTGCAAATTATCAATATAGATGAGGACTTCTTTAATTCCTTCAGAAGCAATTCGTTCCAATCCTGCTTTGAGTGCTTTGAGTTCAGCATCATAAGGTGATATAGCCTTACATGTCAACATTTCTGCACATAGAAATGAGCCAGAATTAGTGAGAATTAGGTAAGCAATACCACTTACCTCATTACTGTCCAGCCAGGAGGCATCTGTCATGAGAATATAGTTGTAGTGTTTCCTGTTCCATGTATTAGCTGCTGTGTCCCCAACTGTTTCAATAAGAGAATCTTTCTGTTTGTATTCATTAGCTAAAGAGACACTGGCATTTGTTATCAGTAAAGGATTGAATTTAAAACCCTTAAATATCAGATTGCACCTGGCTTTCCATACTTGCCAAAGAGTGTATGCAATAAGGCGAGCCTCATCCATGTTATAAGTGTATAACCAATTACCTTGCATAATGTCTTCTTCCAGATCAGTCATGTGAGGAAGATGCCCTTTAACTTGGAGGTCCTCCCAGATTAATTTCACCCATCTACACTGAGAAAAAATGTGAGCAATAGTCTCAGGAAGTAGACAACACATAGGGCAGAGGTCAGCAGGACCAAATCCTATTTGATACAAATATTCCTTAGTTGGAAGCCTGTAATGAAAAAATTTCCAAAGGAAATGTAATATCTTAGGAGCAACATCCAACTTCCAGAGATATTTCCATTCTTTCCATGATTGAGAATTATCATTGCATTCAGAGATCCTCAGGTCCTGATAAATCACTGAAGTCAGTGATCGACCAGCAGTAAGTTTTCTCCAACTCCATTGTGAATCCTGCTAAAGTTGAGACCTGCAACTCAGAGATAACTGATGAGAGTGAAGAGGAGAATATGTCATCTAGTAATTCATAGTCCCATTCATTGTTAATTCTAAGTTGAGAAATAGTGGTGCTAGACATATCAAAGTTCATATTAAGAGGCAGTGGTTTGAATTATCCATGGATCATTCATAACTTGACAATCAAGATTGATCTCTTTTTGCACTAAGAAACTTCTAACAGAAGATGCAATCTTCATAAGAAATTTATAAAAGTATGAAGCCTGTCTAGAGTCAGATGGATGCCAAAGATCAGGAGAGTCATATTTGTGGATCATAAATTCAACCCATGGTTTGCCAGACCTATTAAGTAAATCTAGTAAGTGTCTAGATAGTAAAGCAGTTCTCATTGTTTTGAGATCCTTAATTCCAAGACCACCCTCAGACTTTTCCTTGGAAACTACATTCCAATTGATCATGTGTAGCCCCTTACCATTTTTATTGCTACACCATACAAAATTCCTCACCAGTTTGGTAATCTGAGTCAAAACTGAATCAGCCACTAGATAGATACTAAGAGTATAAATTGGAAGAGAAAGAACAATAGCCTTAGCTAATGTAACTCTTCTGGCCATGGAAAGATTAAGAGCCTTCCATTGGGACAGTTTGGCCTGGACTTTATCAATGAGAAATCTAAATTGGTGTGTAGTAATTCTCATAGGAGAGATCAGTGCACCCATATATTCAAAAGGGAAGGAGCCTTGGTTTATCCTCAATATCTTTAGGATAGATCTTCTCACATGTAAATTAAACCAAGAAGGAAAATAAGCAGCGGATTTCTGAAGATTTGCTCTCTGTCCTGTCAGTTTGTTGTATGTGTGGAGGCAGAATTGTATGGCTCTAGCATTAGGTCTTGATGCACCACAACAAAGAAGGATATCATCAACATATAAGGAGTGTGTAATAATCTTTTGAGTGCTAATCTGCACTCCTTTCAGCATTTGTAGGTCTCCAGCTTTATTCAAAATATTGGTCAGGATTTGGGATATCAATATAAACAAATAAGAGGATAAAGGATCCCCTTTTCGTAGACCAGCTTTAGGAGTAACCCATTGGCCTATTGAGCCATTAATGATAAAAGCCATAGTAGGAGACTCAATACAAGTTTTGACCCGGTTAACAAACTTTGGTGGGAACTTCATCTTATGTAGAACAACAATAACAGTTTTCCACTTGACCAAATCATAGGTTTTTTCCATATCTACCTTTATTAGCATCATTGGGTGATCATGGAACTTTTCTAAGGAATGTGCAAGCTCCTGAGCTAGGATAACATTGTCAAAGATACATCTATCATTTATAAAGGCTGCCTGCTCCTCCCCAACAATGGATGGTAGGACTTCCCTGAGCCCATTTGCCATTAATTTGGAAATGATTTTGTAGTTGACATTACAGAGAGATATAGGCCTATAGTATTTAGCATACTATGGATTATCCTTTTTAGGAATGAGGATTATATGTGTTCTGTTCCAACTCATAGGTAAGAGAGAGGTATCAAAGAAGTGCAGAATAGTAGTGGATATAGAGTGCCAACAGTATTCCAGAAGGCCCTAAAAAATTCTACATTCATGCCATTTGGCCCAGGAGCTTTCCCTTTTGGCATAGAATCTAAGGTTCTAAAGATCTCATTCCTTGTAACTGGTCTAACTAACTGACTGGCTTATGCTTCAGTGAGACATACTAGATCATCTAGTAGTCCAAAGTCTAAATCAATGTTTGTAGAATGATCACCCTGATCCCACAAATTAGAGTAAAGAGACACAAATTCTTGTTCAATGTCCTGACGCTCAAAAAACTCCCTTCCAGACTCTGATTTAAGAAAAGAGATTCTATTTCTTGTTCTATGCCCATTGGTAGCTTTGTGAAAAAACTTAGAATTCTAATCCTCATCCTGCAGCCACTTTAATCTAGATTTTTTTGCCCATTGAGTTGTATGTTGTCTAAGCAGTGCCTGATGTTTGTTATACAGAGATCTTAACTTCATTTCAAGGTTGTGATCTTGAAGATAAGGTTTATCACTAATTTCTTGTTCTAACTGAGAGATATCTCCTTCTAAGCAATTAATGGATTTATCTAGTCCTTGACCCAGATTACCACACTTTTTAATCAGATCTTTCCTTAATATACTGAATTTGTGATGCAATTCATGAAGTGGGTTACCTTTTAATCCATTGTGCCAAATTGATTTTACACTATCATGACATAAGGGAGAATTAATCAGAATATTGTTAAATCTAAAAGGCTTGTTCTTTCTAACTCTATCCAAATTACATTGAAGAAGGAGGGGACTGTGATCAGATTTACTCCTGGGTAACTTTTTAACTAAATACATAGGTACACTCTCTATCCACTGATGATTAGACAATAGTCTATCTAACTTGGCCCAAACTCTGGATTGTCTAGTTTGGTTGTTACACCAAGTGAAAAAAGGACCAGAAGAGTGGAGTTCAGTTAGATGATTATTGACTATAAAAGTGTTAAAATGAGTGGATTTCATACCTGGGTGTCGAGGTTGATGGAGTCCTTGCCTTTCTTGTGGATTTCTGATTGCATTAAAGTCCCCAGCGATGAGCCAAGGCCCCACTTTGTTCGACAGTCCATCTAGTTCAGACCACACTCTTTTTTGTTCATCCATTCTTTGCCCATTATATACAGTAGATACCAACCAAGGTTGTTTGGAAAGTCCAGAGATAACTAGATGTAAGACAAATCTAGATATGGAAATTGGAGTAACTACGTAACCATCTTTATGCCAGATAGTAATTATTCCACCTGAGTATCCTATTGCGGGAATTGCAACCCAATGCCACTGATTTCCCAGAGACTTCACAAATTTGAGAATATGTGGACAATCTACCCTTGTTTCTACTAAGCAGCAAGCAGTAACTTGATTGCTTTTCAACAAAATTTTAAGCCTGCTTATTCTATCTCTCCCGGATACATGCCTACAATTCCATAGTAATAAGTTCATTCAGAACTGATTGGAGATGGTTGTGAGCTTGCATGCTTAATCCTACCCTTCTTGGCCTCTTTCTGTTCCACAACCGAGATTCTCTTAGCACCACCATCGCTATCACGGTTGTTGATCACTTCTAGTTCCATATCAACATCGGGGTTCTGATTCCGTACTCCTTCTTTGTCCATAGGATTAAGTCATTCATTCTCTTCTAGGGCCCAAGTAATGGATTGTACCAAAGTAACATGGTCGCTGATATCTTTCTCAGAATAACCTTTCTGATCTGTAGGATGGGATTCTCTGAACTCCCTTGGTCTAGTGTGCAGCTGACCTCCTCCTTCATCTAGAGATGTCATTATCCCCACCATGTCCTGATGAGATAACGGTTCTCCAATAGGAAGTTCCTCAGCGGCATTAATAAAGTAGTTGATGCTTTCCTTGTTTGGGTGGTCGAGATCATGATAAGGTGCCCTATTTCTTCTCAGGATCTCTTTGGGTTGAGAGACGATTCCAGCTGGCTGTACCATCCCATCTCTACTACGTTACCTCGTGCCCCTCCAATCTGGTTCTTGTATAGTCTTTTCCATGTAAGAGGAGTCAACATGTTTGGTGTGAGATTTATGATTTCACCCTCGTTCCTATGACGCTACGCGTCCCACTTCCCTCGTAGTAGGTGATCGGTCAGTATCCACGTGATGAGGGGTTTCGTGGCATGTGATCATGTCCTTCGTTTCTCCTTGAGTATACTCCGGTGGAACATCGACAGCGAGGCTTTCAAACCGATTTCCACGACCATAGTAATGCCCATCATTCCTATCGCCTCTGCCCCCAGCGGCCCCCTCCTCGTCCAGCACTAACCACCCCTCTGCCTCGGCTTCGCAGGTCAAGAGTTAACCATGAGCCATAAGTTATACGTTTGGTCCTGTCAGGTTGATGAGTCTCCTTTATCTGAGTAGCATAGCATGAGTTCAACGTATTCCCACAAAGGAAGTGGGAACTTCAATCTCCATTGCTTTCCTTTTTTTGGTCAGAGATGTTTTGATTAGAATCACACTCCCCAGTAAGGCTACCACTTAACTCCGCCACACAAGATTCCGCAGTGTGCCCCACTATTCCACACTGATAACAAAAGATTGGCTGCTTTGTGGGATCGAAAATAACCGCCTGGCATCGTGTCTGTGAAGAGACACCAGGCGACACATCAAATCACAAATGTCATATTTTTTTATTTTGTGGGTTCTTCCATTCCTAATAGAGGCAAGCCCCTATTATTAATTACCCCAGACGAAGTCTTGGGAACCTCCGATTAAGAGCAAAAATACAAGTAAAGGCAAAGAGAATTTAATAATTTCATTTAGTCGCAAATTATGACTTTATTACATATATCATCATATGTATATATTATTTTATTCATATATGTGACGCCGCCTCGCATGCCTCACTGCTGTCCTTTTGAATTCATGCTACTATATTGTCGCCTCGTGCCTCGTCGCATATTTCTCATTTTAAGGCAGGTTGGGAGATACGACCGCACTTGCTAACTTTGGAAAGAACCGCAGATCTGTACCAACTGATCTACCGAAAGGGTTTGCACCATATATAGTTGGAAAGCCCTGGATGTCTAGTTTCCAACGCCGCATAAATTTAAGTCTCAATCGGAGTTTTCTATCAAAAGTTATTGGCATTTGGATAGATGGTGGTCAGGCTGGCAGAATTGCAGGAATTGATTTCTTTCCATTAAAATCTGTACCAACTGGGCCATTGACAAAAACTGTACCATACACGGTTAGAAATCTCTGGAAGTCTAGTTTCCAATGCCACAGATTTCACCTCAATAGGAGTTTTCTGACAAGAGTTATCGGTATTTGAACGAAGGGTAGTAGAACCAGCAAAAATTGCAGAAATTTGGCTTCCTTTTCCATCAAAAACCGTACCAACTGGGCTACTGATAGGAGTTGTACCATACATGGTTGGAAAGATCTGGAAGTCTAGTTTCCAATGCCAAAAATTTCAGTCCATCAGAGTTTCATGGCAGAAGTTATCAACGTTTGAAATGGAGATGCGTGGTGAGTTGGAAGAATTCTTGAAATAGGCTTCTTTCTCCATCTTCAGTATGCCGAATTCCCTTTCCTGTAGGCTGTGGCTTGAGGGTCTAGTAATATGAGGGTCTTCATCATCAGGGAATTCCTCTTACTTTTATTTTGAAGCAGTAAAAATTAATGATTGCACAGATTCTGCAACCCAAATGCAAGACAATAAATTCTGACAATGGTACCATCTTCTTCCTTCATATTTTTGTTTCTGCAGCAAAACAGCAGCAACCTTATACCCTTTTCTTTTGCATTTCCATTGTATTGCAACAGCCTTGTTTATTAATTTCTACAGCAATATGATTTCTTTCTTGCATGTGCAGTAACCATTTTGTGGCATTCATTCACAGCTCCTTCAGATTCTACTGAAAAAGTACTTCATTGAGGGTATTTCTCGGAACATCTAATGGGCAATTTACATAACCAAGCATTTTGGCATAACATTGAGTGCATTTCTTTAAAAATTTACAACTTTTGCAAATATCCAAAGCTACCGTGTAACCCCATAGTAATTATGCGGCTGACTCGAATAGCATCAAAGCGGCAACAACACTCGTGACTCCTCGACCACAGTATGACCGTGGCACGTAGTCCTACAACGCGACAATGACAATTTCAGCCCGGCATAGTCGGCGGTGGCGGCGGTAGAAAGGCAGTTAGGCCGGTATCGCCAAGTAAGACAAAGATAGCATCAATGCGGCGTAACAGACGCGCGCGCGGCCTCGCGGCGTAGTCCCAATTGCTCGGCAACATCAATTTGTTAACCTCTGATAACATCTGAAGTTTCTGTTTTAAACCAAGGATGGATCCTGGGCTGGATAAATTAAGTTTAAATTCTTGGAAAAGCTTATCTGCCTTCTCCTTCAAAGAAATTTTGAATTAAGGGTCACAGCCATTTGAGTTAGAGGGTGATTTGGATAGGTCCAGCTTGTGAGCTTCCAGCTTATCTTACAGGCCCATAGAAATAAAAGCATTAGTGATTTCTTTATCCACATCTTGCCTCAACTTTTCTATTGCCTCATTGGTGATAACAGGTGTAGGAGATTTGCCTTTGGCTTGATTCGACTTCTTAAGGTTATCAATTTCCACCTCTAAGTCGATTTGTTAGTTTAGACACATTAGCTTCCTTCTTCTTCATGTTCCGTTTTTTTTTTCTGGTTCTATCTCAGCACCTTCAAGGAAGCCACCAAGTGTACGAAATTTAAGATGTCGATAACTGAGTGGACCATCAGTATCCATTTGTGCAAGTTCCTCCATTGCCTTTAAGTTCATCACCTTGATCTATTGTGAAGTCAAAGTTGGTCAGTGTGGGCACCACCTAAAGGTTCAGGGATGATTCCATCAGCAATCTTGAGCTTGCACAGTTCTGTAGCTGTAATCTTTAGTTTCTCTGCCACCTTGGGAGCTGCCTGGGAAGATTTCCACAAAATTGCAACACATGCTTCTGGGCTATTTTTTTTTGCTTCACTCAAAGTTCAAGTGTGTCGTGGCGGCATCATCAGCTAAGAACGGTACCCCACAAAGAACAAATGCTTGGCCTTCATTTCTGACAAAGCGGCAACTCCACACGCATATTTCTTCAGGGGCATTTCATCGAGCAAGTCATGTGCGCACTATGCAAGTAAGCATTTGGCATAACCTTGGAGCACCTCATAATATTGACTTCATCAAAACTTCTTTTCCTCTTCTTCATAGTGCAATTTGCAATCTTTAAACATTTCAAACTGCTATTTGCAGCATCCATGTCTTCCTAGGTGACACCATAAAAATCCAACTTGAACCAATAGGATTCTGGCCAGGAGCTCGATGGATGGCAATGTTCTTGGAACCCTTTTTATCACTGTATCTTTGTCACTCCTCAAACAGTGGTGCTGCAGTGGTCCATGAAGAGCTTGTTCACCGTTCCATTGTTAAGATCATCCGCATTCCTTCTGATTTTCTTGGTGAGAGCATCTTCATTAATCTTCTGGAAGCTCCTCAGCTTTTTGATGGTAAGGACAGTCTCCAGAGAGTCTCTCTCCATGCTTCAAATAGATTGTCTCGGCTTCCATTGCCTTTCTCAATCAGTTCTCTTCTGCTGCAGGGATTTCTACAAGCTGGCGTTGAGATTCTTTGAGCTTTGAAGACATTACCAGGATTTGTGTCTTGGCCTCTTCAACATCTTGCTGAGCTTTCTTCTTTCCTGTCTCAGATGGGTTGAGTTGATCTTTCAAATCCCTTTGGAGCTGATTGAGTTGAGACTCTAACTCCTTCATACTGTTTAGGATGGCGCGACCATTCGCTCCTTCGTGTCCTTCGCCCGCACCATCTTCAGCGCTTCCTCCTCGCTGTCCTAGCATATGGATTCATCTTCAACTTCAGCATAGCAAGCTTTAGAAGGTTGAGACGCAGAAGCGTTAGCAACATCAGCAGAGGTCTGATGACCAGCGCGCTTGGAGACGGCTTATGGCTGACGCTTATTGTGGGAGAAGCTCTGGCGCTTGTTCCAGGAGAAGCCGATATGCACGAAGCGGACAACATAGAGGCGGATTGGGGCTTTGAGGCTGCTGGCAGCTTGGGTGGCGGATCTTCGAGAGGATCGGCGAGGGTGCTCTGGCGGTAACAGGTTTCAGAGGTGCTTCCTCTTTTGGTGGCAGTGGCTGGAGACGTCTACGGCGGTGGTGGACAACGGTACGACGTCGTTTGGCAGGAGATGAAGAAGGGCGGCGAGCTTCATGTAGCGAGTAGTGGAGGGGATCTCAGGCGGCTTGGGGCATCAATAGGTTTCAGGCGTGGCTGCAGAGGGATCTTGATGGCAAGCTTCAGAAGTGGCAGCGATGGAGTTTCTTTCTTCTTTTGGCCTCCATTTCTTTCCTCTCCCGGTATCACAATCTGGATGGACCCGAGCCTGTCTCCTTCGGCAAGCCATTAGAGACAGACTCGGGGAAACTTCATCTCCTTTTCTCTTCATTTTTGGTCACCATCTTCTCTTCTGCTCTCCCCCTTTCTTTTCCACGACCCCCATCTCTTTTTATTGACATTCCCGAGCGGTTCCTTGATCGCGGCAGGATCATCCTTGAAGCGCGATAGACCAGGTTGCAGGGGGCAACTGCAAGGTTCTTATCCAAACCGGGTCAATTAAAAATTTAAAATAAGATGATAATTCCATATGTATATATTTTTATATTTTAAATGAAATTAACATCCTGGTTTAATCTTATCACAGTGAATAAAATCAAATATTTAAATTTATTTTTATTTTGGATCATTTAGGGATTAGTAGTACCCTCAGATTTTCTTCGGTTTTATCTTGGGATATGTACCCATGGATTATTTTAGAATTTGTTTTATATTTTTAATATTTTTTTGATATAAACAAGATTTTCATATAATGCTGAGACAAAGATATCAGTATCAGAAGATTTTACCTAAATTCCACATTGTAACGGTTTTGTTAAATCCATCTCTACACAAACTCGAGAAAATCGTGAACGATCTGCGGTCAGTGTAGTTTTATCAAGTTTCAACATTTTACCAAAGTTCTCCACCACCAATTCATGGGCACCCGGCTTCAAATACTCAGGAGGAAGGTGTACCAGATGAATCCATACATAGGCTGTTGTAAGCTAAGCAAAGGCAGGCTGAAAATTGGGCCACCACTTCATTAGATGAAACGCCGTGCCACTTACAGACCAAGGGCCCTCAGTAAGCAATTCGTCCACCATTTGTTCGGATGTGCATTTTATCATATAAAAATCATTCAACATATCAGAGACAGAGAAATCCCCAAATGTGCTCCATAATCTAGATAATTGTTCTCGCACCAACTCAAGAGGGGGTAATTTACCAAAAATCTTATCATATAACACGCGATTCATGCCCTCCCGAGCACGAGCAAGAATATCTTCAGGGATCCACGCAGATTCTATCACTGATGCCTTGATTTTGTTTAACAAAGGCCCTGGAACAAGAACCGTAGCATGCTCCTCCCTTGTTGCTCTTCCTCTACAATGTGAGAGACCAAGATCGCTGCCGTCCCTCTGAGAAGTTAGGCGGTGGTGCTCCTTTACTTTCGTTCCCTCTCGTCCCAGTAGCTGACTTTGGATGGAGCCTATCCGACTCCACGACCTTCACTATTACCCCTACCCCACCATTATATGCGGGGAGCTTCGGGTTTCTTTGTGGCGGTCCCCAATCAAGTCTTCGTGCTCCCATGGCATGGTGGTCTCCAATCGCTTTTTTATGCATCGGTTTGTCGGTAGATGATGCTTCTCACTGTTAGTGCAAGACTTGGATGACTTGCCATTTATCACATTTTGCTGGATTTTATTTTAATAGTTTAAAGGGCACCACAAGTTTGAACTTTGAAAATGTCAACCATATGTTTTTGTCATTTGGCCATATTTTGAGTTCCACGGATGCCCGGAATCAAGCATATGACCCTAATCAAAAGCTCTTTTTCGGTGAGCACACCACGGTCAACACGATACACTTTCGATGGATGTCATTTTCAAATTCATCATTTAGATGTTTTTCTATTTTGGGAAATAATTCATCATGGCCAGAGCATGATTTTTAGATTCCGATTGGATTTAGGATTTTGGTTGATTGATTGTCTTGTTTTAAATTTAAAATTTTTGCCACTTTTGACAAAAATTCTAAAAATATCATATTCTAGGGTTTTTAAGCTATTTAGTTCAGCTTGTGGACTAGCTTTTGGATCATTCTTGAGTTAATAACATTCCTTTGAATTTTTAGAGATATTCCTCTTTGTTTTCTTGGTTCTTCATTCGTCTTCCTTATAATCCTAGGTTCTGCTATCCCGCAAGATAATGACTATTTTGTCCGGCGTCACACTTTCACTCAAAAAAAAAAAAACATGGATATGATTTAGTAGTATTACTTTATAAAGTTTAGGAAAAAGAAAAAAATAAAATATATTATGTTATGGAGGAAAATAGCTGAAAGTGAGTGTCGAGATGAGAAGACAACTGTCAAAATAATTATTTAGATATCTAATGGTTGAGGATGAATTCCAGAAAGTACTACAAACTACCAGATAACTGGCATATAACCACCCTCAGACTATAAAAAGGGGTCCTCGGCTCACAATGAAGGTAAATTGATCTAGGATCCTGATTTAGTCTCGGGTGACCTGGAGCTTCAGTGAGAGTGAGTGAGAGCCTTGGCCCCTCTCTCTCTCTCTCTCTCTCTCTCTCTCTCTCTCTCTCTCTCTCTTCTGAATCCTTTCTGAGATCGCCCCCTCTTTCTTTCTTGTCTCTTCTCTTCCTCTTTTCAAGCCCTGACTTGAACGTCAAAGGCTCACTCTGAGCATAGAGCTAGGATCTTCTTTCTCTACAGTTCCCTCTCTCGGCGAAGTTTGATCCCCAGAGCAAATCTTTGAAAGAGGCGTCGATCCTGTAGGATGAAGGAGCGAACCAGATGAGTCATCAACCACAACCAATCTCTCCTTTGAAATCATCTGAAGCACTACAAACCATCACCAACCTCTTTTACCAGTTGATCAAGATTTGCTCAATCCTATGAGGAGTAGATTTTGGCATCAACAGTTGGTGTCTTCTATGAGAAAAATTGATCAAGGAGTTGTGTAGCTCTAGAAGATGGCTAGAGGCAAATAAAGCCAGATTTAAGATCTAGTTAACGGCAACAGCACTGGACATAACGACATCCAAGAAGTTAAAGACACCTGCAAAGACCACTATGTGGTCCTTGGTGGAGACGTTCAAGGCTCATGCTACAGAGTTCTTGAAGAAAAGATTGAGGATGCAGTGCACCAGATTAGAATGCCTTCTTTGTGAGCTTAGGGCCTCTTTATATTATAGTACATTGAGTTTTGAAATTAATATGAAATATATTAAAATGAGGATTAATGCTGGATTAGAGGGTAAAAATGTATGAGAAATTAAAAATGAGAGGCTGACTTAGGTAGGAAGCTGCTGCCCTCTCTACCGCCTCAATACCTCTATAAAAAAGCCTCTAGGGAAATAATGAGAATAGAAAGAGAGAGAGAAAGGTAATAGAGAGAAAGAGAGACGAAAGAGAGAGGGAGGAGGGAAAAGAAGGAAAGAAGAGGAGGGAAGGCAAGCGGAGGGAAGAAGAGAAAAAGGAGAGGAAAAAGAAAGAGAAGGAAAAGAGAGAGAGAAAGGGAGAAAAGAGAGAAGAGAAAGAGACAGAGAGAAGAGAGAAAAAAGAGAGAGGAAGTTTTTTTTTTCTCTCTCTACTTTCAATGTTTCCTTAGGGGAGGTTCTGGCAAATTAGGAACCCGGGTAAAAGGTAAACTTATTGTTAATTTCTCATTCTCTTAAAGATTTTTTTTTTCCGTGGGAGTATATATATGATGGTCGATTATACATATATGATGCATCCCCATATATGTGTAGATATTCGCCTTCATGGTCGGTTACACATATATGGTTAAACGGATAATAACTTTCTTTAAGCATTCCCACATAATAATTTCATAGTGGCAACTTTCCACTTTTTTTTTTTACACTTATATAAAAATAGACTATATAAAAATGAATTCAAAGGATGTGATATTAAAACCCTCTAAAGGGAATGACCACTTACGTGGGAGCGAGACTTTAATAAGAAAATGGAAAAAAATGGAATATAAATGAATAAGCAAGAAATTAAAACATTTTTCAAAGGAATGACTTTTGGATATTTTGGTGACACAGGAAATCACCAGAAAGCTTAACCAAGAAGAAAGGTAAGGGATCCATTTTTTTGACCAGGGTAAAGTTAACCCTTTCCTTTGCATTTTTTTTTGGATTTCATGGGTTAACCTTTAAGCCTTTCCATGGTTGGATTTTTTTTTTAATGCTCTATGACACGCTAAAATGGCTATATTTTTCTTGCCTCCTTATGAACATGAAATTTTTGAAATTTTTTATGCTCCTATGTGATTAAATGCTTCATTTTCATGTATGGACAAATGTTATGTTGATGGGTGGGCCCAGAGTTATACAACCCTCCAATGTATTGGGTAAAGCATGTCCCTGGAATGAGAAAATCAAGTGGATAAGAAGTATGGTGTCATGGCGGTTAGCCCTGACAATTTTATGTTATGACGTCCAGACTGTTCATGAAATTATTTCCTATGTTTGATGCTTATGTTTGATGTTTAATAACCTCCGTGACTTTGTTATTTCAATATCTTTACTCTCATAATTCATGTTTTTACTTACACAGTTCATGTTTACCTGACTGGGCTATTTCAGTTCACCTCTTTGTTTCTTTGATTTCCAACCCCAGGTGAACTAGAAGTCTAAAGAAGGAAGTTGTGTAATAGGACTCTTGACAGCGCTTGAGAGTTTACGTTTATGTTTTAGTATTTTGTTTATGTATAAGGGTTTGTAATATTGTGTTTGGTGTCCTAAAATTCTAAACTCCTAAACTTTTGATCATTATGATCTTGGTAGATGTAATAAATTATGTAAGGATTATGTATGTTTAAGCTATGTTTTGAGATTAACACACCCGATCGGGAGCTTCCGGATTTGGGGGCATTACATATATAGCCTGAAGATAGTTAGTTGTCAACTTGAAGGTCGTTGGCCAGCTAGGAGATAGCTGAGTGCTAGCATGGGATAAGTTAGTTGCTAGCTTTAGCACCTTCTGGGGCCTTCTGGAATCTATTTCCACCATCGGATAATCAAGTGGTTATGATGACAGTTGATCTCTCATATGGGAGCTTGTGATAATACAACAAATCCTTAGCTATTTTTCCCCACATACACACATGCGCGCACACACACAAATATATATATATATATATATATATATATATATATATATATACGGGCCTGATACTATACGGCCGGCCTTATCACTCTGTACAAGTGCTGTCGCCTCCATTTGACCCACTTGCACAGTGGTTTGAGGAAATCCAACTGTATGGATGGAAAGAACATCGAAAAATAAGCTAGTATGTTAATTTTCATACAATTTGGGAACTTGTAGGGTCTTTATCTTAACGGGTGAAATTTTGAACCGGTAGGATTTCTATAAATTTTCACCCATTAAGATGAAGACCCTACAAGTTCCAAAATTGTATGAAAATTGACATGATAGCTTATTTTTCGATGCTCTTTCCGTCCATACCGTTGGAAATCCATAAAACTTGCTCTAAGGGCCAAAATGAGAGGCGACCTTACCGGAACAGTGTTCCGGCCGACCTAATTGTATATATATATATATATATATATATATATATATATCTTAGTATAAGGCCGGCCGCATTACTGTTCATTTAAGGTTGCCTCATTTTGAGGCACTTAGAGAGTATTTTTTCCAAATCCAACTTTATGAATGAAAAGAACATCAGAAAATAAGCTAGCATGTTAATTTTCATACAATTTGGGAACTTGTAGGGTCTTGATCTTAACGGGTAAAATTTATAGAAATCTTACTGGTTCAAAATTTCACCATTTAAGATGAAGACCCTACAAGTTCCTAAATTGTATGAAAATTGATATTCTAGCTTATTTTTCGATGTTCTTTCAATCCATAAGGTTGGATTTCTTTAAAACACTGTGCAAGTGGGCTAAAATGAGGCGACCACACTTGTACAATGTTACAGCCGACCGTATAGTAACAAGTAATGATAGGACGAGGCGGCCACACCTATCACTATTAATATATATTATATATTATATTATATATATATATATATATATATATATATTTATTCTGATGATAAGATAATTTAAAATATATATAATTTTTAAATTATCTTATCATCGGAATATATATATATATATTAATAGTTTATCTTTGTGGTAGATGCAGAAAAAAGAGCGCATTTCGTGATGCTAGCGCATATAGGAGTTCACCTTTTCGAGGCGTAAAGATTGTTCGGGCTAGTTCGGGTGGAGATCTCGCCTCTGTGCTCGGAGGCTACTTGATGGAGGGTGTATAGGATATTTGACCTCGATCTTAGAGGCAAAGTAGGGGAGCGGACCCGTTATCGTGGAGGTGCCAGTAGTGAACGAGTGCCTGGATGTGTTCCCAGATGACTTACTAGGATTACCCCCGGAGAGGGAGTTATAGTTCTCCATCGACTTAGTTCCTGGCATGACCCTTATGTCTACGACACCATACAGGATAGCGCCCGCGGAGCTGAAGGAACTGAAGTCACAGTTGGTGGAACTGTTGGAGAAATGCTTTATCAGACCAAGTATGTCACCCTGGGAAGCACCGGTGCTATTCGTCAAGAAGAAGGATGGATCGATGAGGTTGTGTATCGATTATCGGGAGTTGAACAAGGTAACAGTCAAGAATAAGTACACATTACACGCTGGATCGACGATCTTACGGATCGATTACTGAGGAGCCTGTGTTTTCGAAGATTGATTTAAGGTCAGATATCATCAAGTGCGGATCAGGAAGGAGGATATCCCGAAGAGTGCTTTCTGGACCAGAAATGAGGTACTGCGAATTCCTCGTGATGCCGTTTGGGCTTACCAATGCCCCGACGGTGTTCATGGATATGATGGACTGGGTTTTCCGAAAGTACCTAGACCGGTTTGCGGTGGTCTTTATCAATGATATCTTGATCTATTCTCCCAATCGACAGGCACACATGGAGCATTTGAGGATCATACTGGAGACTTTGAGGCAACATCAACTTTATGCAAAGTTCTCCAAGTGTGAGTTCTGGTTGGATACTGTGGCCTTCTTGGGGCATGTTATCAGCGGTGCTAGAGTATCTATAGACCCCAAGAAGATAGAGGCAATTATCGATTGGAGGAGATATTCACCGTCGAGGAGAAATAAGTAGTTTCTTGGGATTAGCCGGCTTTTACCGGAAATTTGTTGAAGGCTTTTCCCTCTTGGCTCACGCGTTGGCCAGTTGATCTGGGAAGGATACCAAGTTTGCTTGGACTGAATCTTGTGAGAAAAGTTTCCTAGAATTGAAACAGAGGTTGGTATCAGCACCAGTTATTGCTTTACCACAGAGTGGTGAGGGGATACAGTGATGCTTGCAAGATTGGCTTTGGATGTGTTCTGATACCACCTTAATCACACACCCCCGAAAGCACGCGGAGCAGACCGTAACCCAAGTAAAAGGCATCTCACTCGGCTACAAGGCCTTAGTAAGTAACAGCAGATAACATAAACTCAAAATAAATATCTCAAATAACTTAATTAAAAAGTCTCAGCGGAAACAAAATAAAATAAGTGGGTCCATATGACCTACAAAAGCCAGGCCCTAAATGGGTCCTACAAAATAAAATAGTCTCTCACACAAAGAAATAAAAGAGATCCTCGAACCTCTGCAAATACCCCGACCCTCAATCGGCTCCTGAGCTCAAGTCTTCTACTCCTCAAGATCTGAAAAAGAAAAAACAAGTGTGTGAGCTTTCGAATTGCAAGCCCAGTAAGTACCCCTTGCGGGGTTCAAAAAACATGATATCGACAGAAATGATAAATCAAGTCAAAACAACGGGGACACACCCCTCAAAACATTTCCTAGGAGTCTACCACAAACAAGCACAAGGTACGACCCCTATCTACAACAGCTCTCAAGCTCTGCAAAGAATTCCAAAGGAAAACTCATCAAGACATCTCCCGCCAAAGATCATCATGAACTTGTCGGATCTCGATCCTCCTTAGATGCGGTCCTCGGTCGCGTAATGCCGGTAGCGCCACCTCTTGTACGTGTCGACATGTCCAGCGAATCACCCCCACTGACAAGAAGGACAACCAGATTATAGTCCCTCTGGCATGGCAAGCCGAAACGCCAGGGTGTCCCGTCCCTGATCGTTTCCCAAATGGAGCCCCCACGCTCCACTGAATCCGGGCCGAAACCAAACAACAAAGCAGGGATACCAACATCCCGAAACAACCAAGCATGCTCAAAAGAATTCCAAGCAAATAAAGGAAGTATGTATGGTCTCAAAAAGGCAATAATATCAACAATATGATATAAGCAAAGTCAAAGAAACTCCGAAGAGTGGGTACGAGGCAAGTGTACTTACCTCAATAAAGTCGACCGGGATTACCCAACAAAATCCTGCCTGTCACAACTCCATGTCACAACCTGATGATAAAGCTTAAAATTAGTGTCGGCAAAACATAAAATTTCCTAGTTTCACATGCATGATGCACTAACTAAGCCCTTGGACCCAACCTGGTCTATCTTTATTTATTTTAAAAAAATACCAGGAGTCATCACTGTGGCTTTCCATGTCCTAGCGGTTAGTGTGCTGTTGTATATCTGAGAGTTTTGGGTTCCAATCCCTCCCATTACCATTTTTGGTCATTTATTCATAAATCTGGTAAGACAACCTTAATTCAATATCTCAGCTTTATTCAACCACAAGAGCAACATGGCCCAGGTGGTTAAAGCCCACTATCACAAGTTGGTGGTCATGGGTTCCATTCTCACCCATTACTATTTTATGTCCTTCTTCCTTTTTATTATTATTATTTTTTTATTTTTTATAACTAGGTTGAACTTGCCCAATTTATTTGATTGAACTCAACCCAGATCTTTACTAATTGATAGAATCAGCTTAGTTTTACAATGGACCCGAGCCCAGATCCCTTTTGTTAACCAGTGGACCCAATTAACCCATTATAACTTGATCACTTAGTCAACCTGGCCCAACTAAATTCTCTTGATCAATCCAATTGGGTCCCCTTTATTTGATTAGGTCTAGCCACCTTTAACTTAATTAAGTTGACCCCACCCAACCTAATTAATCAAACTTGGTCCAATTAACTTACTTTAGCCAATTTGATTGCAAGACCCATTTGTTAGTTGATTGGACCTGATTCAAACCAAGCCCAAACCCAACATGAGTTGAAGCCATCTCCCCAAGCCAGTTGAATCTAACCACTCAACCAACCTTAATTAACCAATCAATTAACTAGTTTTGATTAATTTAATTAAACTTAACCCTTTAATTAATTAACTAACTAAATCCATCTTCTTCTTCTTCTCACCGCAGTCGACGGGAGGAGCGCTTCCGTCTGTCTCCGCCATGAACACAGAACGCACCGACGCCACTCCACCACCACCATACCTCCACCGTCAGAGAGCCTCTGCGCGCCACGAACTCCTTCTGGAGAGGAGAACCCTGGTTTCTCCTTTCCTCGCTTCTGGAGCATGCTTGCTCGGCCAGTATGTGGCCCTCCTCTCTCCGGCCCACCCCATGGAGAAGGCAGCGAAGGTCTGGGAACCCTTCCGGTATCTACTCCTATAACTATATGCATGCATGCCCAATATCAGAAAAGACGGAGATGAGAGAGAGAGAGACTCACCGGTGGCTTCCAGCCGTGGAGATGCGTCCCCGTGGAGCAGTGACACTGGTAAGGGATTCCTCGAGACCCTCTCTCCGTCCCCTCCTCTCTGCTCCGATCGCAGACGCGGAGTACCGCCCTCCTCCTCCTCAAATTCTCACAGGAGAGGTCGCTCGCCGCCGCTCAATAGGTTTCTAGGGTTCCTCCATGACCTCCCTTTTATAGGGCTAGAGGAGAATCCCCATCATGATCTATTTCTTCTGGTGAGGGAGATCGCGCATCAATCATCTTCTTCACCTTCCTTATTTGTAGATCTCAGTGATCACGGCGGAGCACGGCTCGCGGCGGCGCGCTGGCGCGATGGAGAAGGGAGGCTGGTTGCCTTGGGATCAGTCTCTGATCAAACGAGCGGCCGAGGTTAATCCATGGTGGTCCAACGATGAGGATTAGTTCGTGGTCTCTCGTATCCATCAACTGATCGGATGGAGGGTCGAGATATCGTGGCGATGGACGGCCAGGATATCCCCCTTTGCTTAGAACTTATAACAACCCCTTGGATGAGCGGACGTGATTTGCCCGTACGGTGGGGCATCCCCATGCATAACTCGGAGGGCGATCGGACGGTTGGATGATGCCTCGTGATCCATTACAACTCCGAGATCCTTTGATCTCGACCGTTCATTTTTAACCATTACACCCTATACACGATTTTATCGTTGCATTTTGCAGTTTGCCCCTTGCCCTCTTTAATCCTTACATGAAAGTCCTTCTCTTGAGAGAGAGGCAAAATTCATTTCTTGTCCTCAACTTTTCTTCTTTCACATCTAGGTCCCTCTTTCAGAGAGATATAAATTCTCTTTCAAATCCTTGATCTTTCATGAAATTACAAGGAGGTAATTGGCAACCCCAATAATTCCAATTTAGGGATTTAAATCAATTATTCCCTCTTTCTCAATCATGTCCAAGTAATTCTAAACTTGGAGCTTTCCTTTAATTGATTAAATGAATTTTGTTCCAATTTAAGAATTAACCAATTTTTCTCTTTTCTTTTAATCAAATCCAAGAAATTCCCAAACTTGGACATTCCTTTAATTAAATTAATCAATTAATTAAATAAACTAATGTTTAATTACTTGTTCCCTCCATGTTCTCCAAACATGCTAAATTTATCAAAATGCCCTTGGTTTTAATAACTAAACCCAACTAGGTTTTTACATATTAAACTTTCCTTTTTCAAATAATTTATGTTTTTGGGGAAAATTAATTCAACCACCAAAATATTAAAATTTCATTTATTCTAATTAAAAGAAATCTTGGATTTCACAATATCGGGACCTTATATATATATATATATATATATATATATATATATATATATATATATATATATATATATATATTATAAAATAAATAATATATTATATATATAATATATAAAAACAGTGACCGGATCAAGCAGTTGCACTTGCCGCCAGCCTGATCCTATCACTACTATATATATATATATATATATATATATATATATATATATATATATATAAGCGTTATAATCAGGCCGACCGAATGTCCGGCCTGTTGATTGTAACATATATATTATATCTAATATATATGTAAAAAATATAGATTATATTTTTTTATAATGTTTTTAGATATAATTTGATTTATCTATAAGTTTTAAACATAATTTAGATATGTATATATACTTTTTAAAATTATATGCACATGTATACATGTATTCTGAAGATAAGATAAATTCTGAAGATAAGATAATTTTAAAAAATATATATACATAGCTAAATTCTGTTTAAAATTTATAGATAAATCAAATTATATCTACAAACATTATAAAAAATATAATCTATATTTTTTATATATATTTAAAGATATAATATAGGTGTTAGGACTAGGCGGCCGGACATCCGGCCAGCCTGATCCTAACACCTCTGTGTGTGTATATATATGGGTTTGATAGAGTGCGGCCAACCCACTCTATCACTTCTATTCTTGGGGGGTGTTAGTATGAGGGCTTAAAAATAAGTTGGGTTGGAGGTGTTAGTATGGGCCGCCAACCGCATACTAACATAACCCTATATATATATATATATATTTTAGAAATCTCTCACTCTCTCTCTCACTCTCTATATATATATAGGTGATAGTAACAACCCTATATGATATTTTATATATATATATATATATATATATATATATATATATACTCATGCAAAAACTATTGATATGATTTTCATACAATTTTGGTGACCAAAATGTGTCATTCCCGTTTTAATGCTTATTTATATTCAGCCTTTTTTTCTTCTTGAAATGTTGTATATATTTCAAAGAGAAAAAACTATTGATAAAGAAATTATCTACAAGTGAATAATAATAATTTTTAAGATGTGACATTAATTGAAAATGAGGTATTGGAGAAAACCATATAAAACATAATTACTCAAATAAGATTAAATTTTCATTATTTGTTTCTTGATTAATTTATTCAGGTTTCATTTTATTATCCTTAAAAAATTTATTTTGTGGTATATTTTTTTATTAGTAAACTATTTGAATTAAGGTTAATATACTGTATATTAACCTCAATTCAAATAGTTTACTATATACACATGCAATTAATCAGTTAAATTTAAACTATTAAAATAAATATTATCATTTATAAAAACGAGATAATTAGCAAGGATAGCAATGAGACAGAGAAGACAGAGACCGAGGAGGATTTATGGTTGCTTCTCTTTGCTTTCTTTTATTCACTTTGGCTGCCATTAGAGTTGAAGGCGAGAGGCTTGAGAAAATTTCATTCATTGTGTTGTTTTTGTTTGTGGGATGCAGTGGATTGCGGTTGTCGGGAGGAGGGGATTCAGGCTCGTGAGAAGTTTATTTATGCAAACTATTGAATTTGCTTTATTCTCAAAAATTGGGAACATGTTTGTTTTGATCTTACTTTTATTTTTAATTCATTTGGAAAGAATAGTGAATTAGGAAGGAAAAAAAGTGATTTTTTTATTCAGGACTCCGAGAATTTTTAGATGCTTAACTGTTGAATTACTCCACAGTGCTGCAATACGTTTTGATCTTTGTTTTTTTTAATCCATTTGGAAGGAAGGGGAATTGGGAAGGAGAAATGAGTGTTTTGTTTTTTTAATAGTGTACATGTTTTGTGATTCTTTTTTCTTTTATGATTCAGACTCCTGTGCAAGTGTGCTACATTCTGAAAACCTTTTTGATGTGATCTTCAAAATTAACAGGTATGTTTTGATTTATAAATTTTTTTGGATTAATTTAGTTCAATCCACAACGTATTTTTCTTTTATTTATTATTTCAGTTTGCTTTTTTTTTTCATTCTCTATTATCAATAATTTTTTCCTTACAATGTATGTTGTTTAAATGTTTTTTTTTCTTTTTAAATATTCTCTCCGGTGGTATTATTAAGAGATAAAATTTAATTTTTTTAAAAACAGTAGCCCTATTATATAAAATTATTTAATTTGAAATTTAAATTATAAAATTAATTTTAATTTAAAAAATTAGAATAAAATTTATAAGCTTCACAATATAAGATTTATGATTATCAAGTTCTTTATAAGATTTGTGAATCTAACATTATATCCTCAATTATATCAATGTTTTTTTCTAAACAAATTAAAAATAACCATAATTAGATCCTCAGTTATATTTAAAGTTATATTTAAAGAAGTTTAAAAATTATCACCCGGATAATAGAACCCTTCATGAGTTCATTCTTTTTCGTTCTACATTCATTTTTTTGGATCATGTGGTATTTCAATGTTCTCTTTCAATAGGTTTTTCTCAAGAGATGATTTGATTAAATAGTTGTTTTCATCAAATTCGGTGACTTTCACATGAATTTCTAAAAGATTATGTTTCTTATATGCAGTGGTTTCATTCAACAAATGGTTTGAAAGAAAGAAAATACATAGGTAATTTTTAATTTTTTTTCTTTACTATCTTTTTTTTAATTTTAATTTTAGATTTGATATAGATTGTTTGTTGTTTAAATATTTCCTATTTTTTTAATGTCTTCTAAATGTTAGTGTTATCTAATTTCCATATTTTTTATTTATCTTTTATTGTCCATGACCAATATGTTACTTCAATTTGAATTTGAATCTGTTTAAATGTTGCTTCAATTCAAATTGGTTTCCAATTTCCATGATATTAAAAAATAAATAGAGTTATCTAATTTCTATTATTTTTTTATTTATTCTTTATTGTCCATGATATCCAATTTGAATTTAAATGGTACTTTTCAGAACATTATTGATATTGATAGGTGGAATATTTTCTAATTTTTTCCGATGATGTTTGTTGTTTAAATATTTTCTATATTTTTTAGTATCATCTAAATGTATGTGTTATCCAATTTCAACGATTTTTTTTTCCATTTCTCTTTTATTGTCCATGATAACCAAATGTTACTTCAATTTAAATTTGAATTTATTTAAATTTTACTTCAATTCCAATTGGTTTCAAAATTAGATTGAACATTATAAATTTCTCAGAATTTTAAATTTCAATATTAAAAATTTGAAATATCTATCACGTTGTTTCCTATAGCTTCGCGTGTCCACTTCTCAAAATTTCTTTCGTTCAATCTTCTCTCCACGCTTGAGGTTTTTGCATCTAGGATAGAAGATTTCGAGAACGGTTGGTGAAAAGAGCATCTAGACTTGGGTTCTCTGTCGTTTGATTTAGACTTTTTTATTTTTTTTCTTTTTTATTGACAAAGTTGGGAAAAAAAGGATTTTGTATGGATGTTTCATGTAATTGTTAAATTTAAATATATGATTACTCAGTTAGTATTCCTTCTCATAAAAATTCTTCATAAAGTTAATTTTATTATTAGTTTATTTTATTAAAAAAATAACTCTTTTATAAGATTTATTTTAATTTTTTTAGTCTAATAAGATATCCAAACAAACACAAATAAAACGTTTTCTCTTAAATCTTCAAACCTACTACACTTTTCTCTTGAAATCTATAAATTTTTTCCCACAACACTTTTAGACCCGAAAAACTTTAAACTTTAGAAAAAGAGAGGGAATATTTTAAACAATAAAATTTTTAATCATAAAATATAATGCTTAAAATTTAAAATATTTAATCCCTCTTGATTTAGGTGCAAATAAAAAAAAAATTTAAATTTCATATCAAACAAAATATAAATTTCTATTATTTTTAACTCCAAACAATATCAATTTTCTTGTAAAAATAATTTGAAATATAAAATTTAACAAATATATTTAATAACTTTTGACTTATATTTTAGGCCTTTAGAAAATATCAAGCTAGTAAAAAATTAATCCTAATATTTCATTCTAAATTATTTTTTTTTGGAATTTAAATTGTTTAATATTCTAAAATTTTAAAGAACTAATTTTTTAGTTCATAAAAAATTATGTTTTAAATCATTAATTATTATAGAAAATTTATTAAAAAAATCTTAAAATATTTTCTTTTAAAATTTAATTTAAAAACAATATAATTATTATAATAATTAAATTATTAAATATGTAAATATAAAAATTTTAAAATTTTGAATAAAACAACTCGAACATTGTGAGGGCCATTTGCTTGTTTCTAAATATGGGATTTTTTCTTTGAAATTGTTCTTAGCTTTGCTTAATTTAGAGGAAAAATTTCTGTTTTTTATGGAAATTTGCAGGCTTAGATTTGGTCGGATTCCAGCATATGAAGTCTTGTTTTGTTGGAATTTTCATCTCTGATTCGCTTTGATTCATGGTTGAGGAGAAGACAAACCAGTTTTTTTTTTTTAATTTTTTTTAATTTTTTTATTTTTAGGATGAAACCAGTCTCCAAATCCTCTAAAAAGAGGAAATTTGGAGATGAGATGGATTAGAACCATCTTATCTTCATCCAAAGTTAATTTCCTCATCAATGATATGCTAGACACAAGAGAGAACTGTGGCAAAGGGACCCACTCTCCCAAAATTACATCACTACAATACATAGATGACCTTATGGTACTAGATCTCTTCCTCTCTCTTCCTCCTCTCTTCTCTTCCTTTTTTCAAGTCCTTGACTTGAGTGTCATCAAAGGCTTCCTTTGAGCATAGCGCTTGGATCTTCTTTCTTTGTAGTTCCCTCTCTTGGCGAAGTTTGATCCCAGAAGTTGATATATGAAGGAGGTGTCGATCTAGCAGGATAAAGGAGCGAACCAGAGGAGTCATCAACCAAAACTGGACTCTCCTTCGAAAAATCATATGAAGCACTACAAACCATCACCAAACTCTCTTACCAATTGACCAAGATTTGTTCTAATCCCCATGAGGAGTAGATTTCGACATCAACAGTTGGCATCGTCTATGGGAAAAATCGATCAAGAAGTTGTGCAAATCTAGAAGATGGCTAAAGGAAAACATAGCCGGATGAAAGTATCAAAATAGCATATTTTGATTCTTTCCTATTCTTTATGATTTAGTTTCTTATTCTCTTGATTGTAATTGTAAAATCCAAGAAATTTTAAGAAAATAAAAATAAATAAAAAAATTTCCTTAAAATTATTTATATTTTCCCTAGAGTTTAAATAGGGTGATAAATGAGGCAAATTAAGTTTAAACGGGATTTAAAACCCTAACTAGGGTTTATGGTGACCAGAAGGACTAACTGGTAATTTAGAAAGTTAGGGGGGACTAAAGGAAAATTATTCCCTCTCATAGTCTTGGACCTGTATGTAATTTTAAAAGTATCAAGGACCGTTGGTAAATTTTCCACGAGAACAACTCTATGGAGAGGAAATGAACGGCTGAGATTAAATAATCTCATGCCGTGTTAAATCTCGAGACGTTATAATGGTCGTGGAGGAGTCACGTGGCGCGTTCAGGGTAAATCCATCGATGCGTAGGCCGACGGATCTGAGGCAAGAGAGGAGGATAGCTTGGAAGTGACCTCACGGTGTGAGTGACCGTGAGCAGCCCATCTCAAGTGATCACTTATATCTCGAGACCTAGGAAGGAGATCGGCCGCCGATTTTTCAAACAATCCTAACGTTGATCTGCGTCCAGATGCCTGGATCACGAGAATGTGGGATTTAATAATAACCCTTGATCATGATCAATAGATCATCGCCCTCCATCGCCGAGAGACGCATCCCAAGGCACCGTCCCCACCATCTCTCGGTACTTAACGCCTCCCGGCCACTTGTTGCATCCGTTGGCCGCTACCAGCGAAGATCGGACGTCGGCCGAGCTTTATTACGCGCAACGCCACCGCCTTTTTAGCCTACTCGTGCCTATAAAAGGGACGGCCCCGGGTGTGAGTTGAGACAGAGAGGAATTGTGGAGCTTTTTTTTCTTCTCCAGCGCCGGTGAGCTAACAGAAGGGAGCTCGATCATTCCCAGTATGCTTCCGAGCTCGCAGACCTTCGGTGGTGAGCGCAACAGGAAGAGGAGATCGAGAAGGAGACTGTAGCTCGAGGAGATCTTCTCAGTTCGCCGGAGAAAGATCGGAACCACCTGCCAGGAGACAGGAAGCCCATCAGAGGCCCTGCCAGACGTCTTCGAAGCTCCGGTAAGCTTCTACTCTCCCTCCTTAGACTTTTAAAAGAAAGCATGCATACGGTCGATGGTGTGAGTTCGCCGGAGAGGTTCTTCGCTTTCGGTAGAGTATCATGGGTTCTTCCGTGAGAGGGATGAGGCCGAAGGCCAAGTACCTGAGGAGTCGGCCAGAGGTCGTGAGGCCCGACGCACGCAGGTCCTGAAAAGGGCAAAGGCCCAGTGGTGGCCGGAAAAGGAGTTGGTGGCACCGGTGTCTCTCAATCGCGATAGAGAGAGAGAGAGAAATTAATGAAGAAGAAGAAGGTTAAATAAAAAAAAACAATAATAACGTGTAATGATTTTTAATTAAATCAGAACTTAGGGGTGTGATACAACAAATAATTAATTAAAATAATTAGTTATTTTCCTCTGTCTTTTTAATTAAAACATTAGCTAATTATTATTATAAATAGTAATTAGCTAGATATGATATTAAAATGGGAAACTATGGACTTGTGACACATATTTTTTATAAATCATTAGTAAAGTTTTGCGGATTATTTCTATAACATTAGAAGTGTGACAATAGACAAAAATTAATCAATTAATATAGTTACACTAACTATAGGTGACAAAATTAAGTTGAATAAATCAGGAATGATTATTCCTTGGAAACTATAGAGTGTGACACTTAATTTATTTATTGTGGAAATATTTAAATGGAGCTTTGTTAGTGTAACAATAGCAAGTATAATTTTAATTATTTGTGAAGCATGGGTAATGTGACAAATAATTAATAGTGACTATGATAGTGTGACAAATAATTGAATGGTTATTTGCATAGTTAAAATAGCTAAAAAGGGACTTTAGCTATGTGACAAATATTATGATGGAAAATATTTCGGTAGCGTGACAAAATAAAATCAATTACCTGATTTGAATAACTTTGTCTCTAACTATATTAGATGTGACAAAATTAAAGAATAATTGCTTTAGTATAGTTATAATGACTATATGGAACTAAGGTATTGTGACCAAATAAGTTTAATTAACTTATGAGTAAATACATAATCTTTTAATTAATAGAAATAAAGAAATTCAAATGTTATTGTGGAAATAACTATCATAGTGTGATAATTAAAAGATTATGTAGCCACTAGTGTGACAAAATTAATTTTCCTGAACTTGGATATTTGATTAATTACGGAAATTATTTTGTAAGGTGGCTAAATAAGTTCAAAGGGACTAGGTAGACCCTAAACAAGATAGACCTTAAGGTCATAAACTACCTAATGACCAAAATGCCCTTCAAGGGACTAAGGTCAAGTAAAATGGTACAATGATCTTGAAACGGGCCCAACTCAACTAGAGTGACCAGAAATGACTAAATAAAATTTGGACACGACAAGTAGACTAAAGTTGACTAATTTTGACCAAGCTGGGTTCAAGGTCAACTAAAGGACATGGAAACATGGGAAAAGGGGCAGTAACCCTAGAGATGGTCCTTAGGACCCGTTAGTGGGCCTAAGCCCAACAAGAACGTTGGACATGCATGTGAAACTAGAAGCTTGTTGAAAACTTGACTCTAATAAGGGTCTATGTATGCCAGATGCTCTCAGGAGAGACGTAAGGCATTCCAAAGGATTCTAGAAAGACATTTAGTCTCACCAAGAGGTAAGTACACTTGCCTAGTTCCCACCCGGTTTCGGGTTCTTTTTGGACTTGCTATGTACATGCTTTGCTGATGCCATACATGCTGTTCATTTCTGTCTTAGATTCATGTTGAGCATGTATGTTTGTTTTCGGGACGTTGGTGTCCCTGTTTGTTATGTTCTACTGCCCGGACTCAGTGGAGCTAGGGGAGCTCCGATCCGATAGAGGAATGATGGGGTGACAGGGACCCACGGCGTTCTCATGCGCGCTGCGAGAGAGGCAAATCTTCGGAGGTCTTACCGTCAAAGTGGTACGGCCCACCGTGTTATCGTAGTAGTGGTAGTTATACCGACTTATGACCGGAGGGTCGAACAACCAAAAAGGTCGTTCTTATAGCAAATAAATTTGAACATCTTGGTAGGGAGTAAACTTTGAGTTCTTTTGAAACTCATTCTGCAGCCTCCAGAGTTTACGTATCGTGGGTCGTACCTTTGATTCGTTCTGGTAGACTCCTAGGGTTATATTGTTGGCATTGTGACCTCCTTGGATGACTTATTTCCTACTTATGTCTTTGTGACCCGCAGGGGTACTTAACTGGCTTTCCATTCGAAAGCTCATGTGTTTCACTTTTCCTCTTTTACAGATTCCGAGGTTTAGGAGGGAGTGGAGCTTGAGGGGAGGACACAGGGAGACCAGAGGTTTTAGGAGACTCCTTTATCTTTTACTTTATGAGCATTGCTATTTGTAGGACCCGTATAGGGACCAAACTATTATAGGGCCTACGGACCCTGATAACTCTAAGTTCTTATGAACTCGAGATTATCTTTATGTTATGGTTTTTGTTATCTGCTTATCACCTTTTTAGGCCTTGTGTTTGAGTGGAGTGTTCCTCTGCTTAAATACGCTCTGGCCTGACGACGTCAGGTCCCTGATCCCAGTGAGGCGTCTGATAATCTTCTAATTGATTGTAATCTCCATAGCTGAATATTGATATGTTGCTTCTACTTCTTTGAAACTTTGTTGGGTTTAGAGTTTGTTACAAGAATTGTCAATTTCTCTATCTCAAGCACTTGTTACTTACTGTGATAACTTAGGTGCTACCTATCTATGTGCCAATCCTGTTTTTCACTCTAGAATTTTACACATTGAAATTGATTATCACTTTGTTCATCAGAAGGTTCAAGAAGGTGCATAGTGTGTGTCTCATGTATCTTCCAAGGAGCAATTAGCTAACTTAATGACAAAAGCCTTATCAAGCCATGATTTTGAGCGTCTCCGTTCCAAGATTGGTATCTCTCCTCGACTCACTATCTTATGGGAGATATTAGGAAAGAATCAAAATAGCATATTTTGGTTCTTTCCTATTCTCTATGTGTAAAATCCGAGGATTTTAAGGAGTAAATTTTTTCTTGTTTTAGTCACTTAAAAAGGAAGGTTCCCAAAGTCGGATTTGTTTGGATATTTTGAAAAATTAAAGTATATTAATTGCTCTTTAAACAATTAGTTGATATGAATTTGGTTTAAAAATTCTCTTTAATTAATTTCTTAATTAAGGAAAATTCCCTAGCCTTCGAAGTGGTTGACTTAGGTAGTTTAAGTTGTTTAAATTAAGTGTAAAAAGGGGAATTAAAATAAAAAAACCCTAATTAGGGTTAGTTTGGGTCGTTAGGGACCTAGTTATAGTTCCCAAAAGTGTTGAGGACCTGATTGAAATTGTCCTCTCTCACAGGAGGGGGACTTAAGTGTAACCTAACAAAGTTTAGGGACTTCTGGATAATTTTCTAGATCAAAACCCTTATACAAAATGGTTCAAAGCAAATGTGATTAAAAGATCATGAGTTAGGATCGATCGCGATGCATTATAAAGGCAATCGGGAGGCCACATGGCAAGCCTAGAGTAGATCCATCTGAATGTATGTTGGATCCGAGGCACCAAGGGAGAGGGTGGTGAGAGTGACCTCACAGTGCGGGTTGACGAGGACCCCTCATCTTGAGATAGACTCAAGATCGAGATAGGATGGGTTAATTTGGCCATTGATCACGATGTAATCATGGCCGTTCGTTCAAGTTGAAAGCGTGATACAAGGCAACTGGATGATTATCTGGCTGTTGTATTTGATCTAACGATCTTCACCATTCATCCACGAGAGCTCATCCCGAGGCACGGTCGCCTCTCTCATCAAATCAGCTAGCCGCCCTTTTCAAAAGCGGGGTGCGCCTGTATCCCTCCCCTTCTTGGTAGATTGCGAGAAGGCTAGCTATCACCCGTTCTTCTGTTTCCCTTAAGCTCTATAAGAGCAGCCCCGTCGTTGAGCAAAGGGGAAGAAGACACACTCCGAGAACACGAAGCTTGTCGGAGAGGGTGATCGGAGAAGAGGATTTTCGCCTCGGAGGAACAATCTCTGCCGCTTGCGCCACTAGGAGTTCGAAACCAAGGTAACTAGGCTTTCTCTGTTAAAAGTTTTAGAATATGTACACTAATTGATACCGGTTCGAGCTCGCCGGAGAGGAGGGTTTGGCCGGTGGTTGCCGGGCCTCGAGGAAGGAAGGCCGATGGTGGCCGGTGGCGCAAAGAGATGCCGGCACGAGACAAAGCTTGCGATTGAGCTTGGTAGGAGAAAGGTCCCTGAGGCAGGAGATGGGCTTTTAGGCCCGGTCTTCTCCGGCGAGGCACGGCAGAGAGAGAAAGAGGGGAAAAAAGTTAATTAATCATTTTAATTAATTATTTTAATCACAGGTTAGTGTTAATTAATCAACCGGATTAGTTTAATGATTTTAATAAACTATAATAATTAATCAGGTATTGATTAATTAAATGACATAGTTTGGTTTATTTAAGTGTGACATTATTTTTATTTGATTAATCAGGTTAGGATAATCAATTTAATCGTTTAATTGTAAGATTACTGAATTAAATTGGGTGAGACTAAACTAGATTGATTAATTGGTAGGATTAATCGTCTTGATGGGTTGGGCTTAACTAAAAGGTTGAGTTTGATCAATTAACTATTTGAACCAATTAGAAATTGAGACAAGTTGATTTGGGATAACCAAATGGGCTGAGATCAAGTCTATCTAAACCGGTTTGACCTAGGTTCACAATAAAATTAATTGGTCAATTAAAATGGTTTGGGCTAAGTGCTTAAGTTTATTCGATTCGATTATTAACTTGATTTAAGTAATGGGCTAAGTTTTGTTGGTTCAGATCAATCACGTCAATGAATTGAATAAATAAAAAGGACCAAGGTTTAGACCTAAGTTGGAGATAGTCAATTTAATCAATTTAGTAATGGATTTGAATTCTGAATATAAGTAGAGTTGGCTAGATGAGCCAACTCAAGGATGGGCATTATTTTAGGTGGATCAAATTGGTCAAACCCAAATGATTTATTTTCTATCCATGGTGGTTTTGAGAAGAGTAATGGAATATGAAAAATGCCATGGGGGTTATGAAGTTGAAAGGTTGGAATTATTTGGATGTTGTCTTGGGGTTTATGAGGGAGGTTTAGAATGGGAAGGGTTATAGAAGTTACACTTGTAAGGCCTATATATGGCATGTAAAGGTCCATGATGAAGTTGAAGATTAGTTAGATGCTCAGGATAGTAGAGATGATGATGATTGAATGGAAATAGTCTACAAAGGTGCAGAAATAGGTATGAGGTTCTGACTGTGTTGAGCATGCTCTATGTTCATTGCCATTTCGACCATTTTCACCGTTGTATCGTGCTTATTTTTGGTGAGATTGTTCGTGACTCTTCATTCTTCATTTTGAACGGTGAAGATTGTTTTTGGTGGCCAGAAGAGTATGGTTCTGTGGTGTGAAATAGAACCTATCGCTGCTAGTTTCTTGCACCGACCAGTTTCATCATCTTCTTCAATCGAATGATCATTACTAGTCTGATCGAGCTGATTTTTGGTGAGAGCGGTGAAGACTGCTCCTGCTCCAATATGAACAGTGGAGATCTGGTTTGGACGGTCAGTTTGTCTTCAGTGTCCGTCGACATCTATACTCGGTGAGTTTCTCTAAATTCCTGCGTCTCAGCTGTGTGTGGTGATAAATGTGAGGATTCATGTATTATAAGGATAGATGTGGGACTGAATGAGTAAAGAATTGGTTCAAGGGTTGGAGTTTGACCTCCATGGGTGGTTTCATGAATTGAATTTATATACATGATCATGAGAAGTGTAAAACCAATCTATCCCTATCTTTGAAGGTTCATGAAGCATGGACATGTTAGAGCTTTAGCATGAGTTATAAAAGCTGGTGATTATTGTGGTTGTGTGTGAAAGACAACATGAAATAATGAGGATGTTATTCTCTGTGGGGTGGGTTTAATTTAGAGTAGAGCATGGGTGAATGCTTGTGAGAAGAGAGGCATGGGTTTGGTCTATTAAATTAAGACTAGATTATTAAAATTTTGCTAGGATTACGGGATATGAATCAAAGGTAATAGAGGTGTTTGGGTAATTGCTTTGACCTTTTTGTAGGTGTATGCGAGGTACATGTTTGGAGTAGTGGTGGTGTTCTTATGAATTAGTGTGGTACTAGTTCATGCTAATATTTCATATTTTTGGTTCATATATAGATTGGATTCATTGGGTATAGATCTACATTAATGTTATTCATATCCGATTTGGTGGGTGTGAAACTTGATAGTTGATGATCCGTGAAGGATGGAGAAAGGATTAGTGGATACTCTTGGCTACAAGGTAGTTGATTTAAGGGGTTAGTGGTTGTAATGGAGGGAAATGGGTTGTGTTCTTTTTATGAACTTCTAGAAATGCTTAAAGGATAACATGGCTGTATTTCAGAGGATAGTTAAGGTGATTTGTTTGAGTGATCATCTGATTTCATAGTGTGGTAAATATTGGCAGTGAGGAGAGGTCTATTTGGGGAGTTTTGATAGATGATTGGTTCCAAAGAAATGTTAAAGTTGCATTAATTTAACTAATATTCATTAATGAAATATTGAGTTAAATTGGATTTTATTCAAGTGATTGGGTCAATCAATTTGGGACTTGGTCAAGTCTAGTTAAAAAGATTTCTTTGGGTTAATCAACTTGGAGGTGTTAGATAAGGATGAATACTTTTGGGTTGTGTAGTTGGGCCTTTGGGCCGGTTGGATGAATTGGGGACAAGAGTGTTGTTTTGTTGAGTGTGATGTCTTGGTTCCCTTTAAACCCAAGATGGTTGGTCGAATATAAGAGGTCTGGTTTAATTTTAGTTATGGTGAATTGATTCGCTTAGACTTGATTGAGTTGAGTTAATCGGTCTAAGTAAGATGATTAATGTATTCTAAACCTAGTTTGAATTTTTGGTCAAATTTGGTTAATAAGGCTAAGGTAATCGAGTTGGGTGTGTGTAATGGGCCGGGCCCATTTAGTTTCACATGCATTGTAGAAGTTATGACTTTTAAACACTCGTGCGTTTGTTGAGTGTGGAGTGCGTGATTACCGGTCACAGGGCGTGGAGTTTTGAGCTTCATCGGGACAAATACGGAGCGTTTGATTGGATTGTGTTTGGAGGTAAGTGACTCTTGCCTAGGCTCCCACCCAAAAATGGGTTTCTTTGGTCTTGCTATTACCTGGTTTGGTATGTCCTTTATTGGTTTCGTGCTTATGCACATTGCTATAGTGCTTTGGTTATACATTTATTGAATCCCGGTATATATATGTTTTGGTTTGATGCTTCCATACTGGAATTGATTGGATGTTGTATGAGTTTGCTTTTTGGAAGCTCAGCATACGTCTGCTGTGGACGAGACATTACTATGAGACTTCGTGGTTGGATGTTTCACGTTAGGTGGTATCGTGCGGATGGGTATGCATACTCATAGAGCATAGTTCCACTGTGTCAGACACTTGACCATCGGTAGCGCTGGCACTTGTGTTGGTCGGGTTGGTGTGTGTTGGTTGAGCTTCGTTCTTAGCGGACCCGGAGGCGAGGTGAGCTCGGTTTGAGAAGAATGTTTGGGGGCCAGGACACCACGGCGTTCAGGCATTCCATGCGAGGAGGGTGATACTCTGGTTGTCTTACTGTCGGTGGGATTGATACCACGGCCGTATGTCGAGCATGTGAGAGAGGTGGCTACCGAGGAAGCGTGACAGGTTAGTCATTTGGCGTGAGGATCTTTGTGTGTTCTTGGCCAGGGAGGTTTGTTGAGTTCTTTTCAGGTAGGGAGGAGCTATTATGAGATTAGGGGTCCCTACAGTTTGTTAGGTCTTTGTAGGTAGGTCGAGACCCTAGGCTGCGATGTGTGAGGCGTTGTCCCCATTTGTTTGATGATGTGTTGATTGATATGTCTTTGATTATATTTGATTCCTTATGGTCCTGCGGGGTACTTACTGAGCTTTCCAACCCGCCGAAATTTAAATGCTATTCTTTTTTTTTTTAGGTCCTGAGGTACAGGAGAGTTGACCTCGAGGATTTGCGCGATGGATCAGGCTTTGCTGAGGTTTAGAACCTCTTTTATTGTTTACTTTCTTTTGAGTGAGATATTGTAAGATTTGTTGTCCGGACATGTGTAGGGTATATGGACCCTTGGGATTATGTCATTTTATGAACTCTGATTTTGTTTATATAATTTATGAAGTTTTAAGTTATCTGCTTGTTCTACTTAGGCCTTGTATCCGAGTAGGGCTTGTCTCTACTTGAATACGGCCGATCTGTGATGTGCCCGAGGTCCCAGGATTCAGGTTGGGGAGTTACACTATGATTTAGTTTCTTATTCTTTTGATTGTAATCTTCTTATTGATTGTAATCTTCTCCTTTCTTCTCCTTACTTTCCATTCTCATGTATAAATATGTATTATGATATTAATACAAGTGTAGATTTCATTTTTCAACAAACTTCTTTAATTTCAGCAAAGGAATGATAGTTGAGGGGTGCTAGTAAAGAGTCATTCTTGGCATTTGTCATGAGATGGAAGCCCTCTGATCACGGTACTACTCTTGGGGTTGTTGTTTGTCCTTTGTGAAGTCGCATTCGATGATCATTATCAAAGTCTGCATCCGGTAGTCATTGTTGGCCCTCCTCTCTGGTAAATTCCAGGTTTCTTTTGATAATGGACTCCATCGTATGCAATTTCGGTAGATTTGTTGTGTGTGTTGCACCAAATAGAAGGATATCCATAGTGAAAATAATTTAGTGAAAACATGTTGTTTATTATGAAAATATATTATATTTCTTTCCTGCCATACACGGCAAGTGATGGTGATAAATATCTCGAATAGTTTGGAGATGGTTGTGACTCACCACAAATGTTGTATTTCGCTGGTACATCCAAATATCCTGAATAGGTTGCAAAAGTACCCCCAGACATTATATATGTACGGGCATTGTACAAGGAAATGGATTTTTTTAACCAAAGTTGAAAAAAACCCTTATAGACTTAATGTTGTGTCCAAGTCCTGGTGCCTAATTTGAAACATAGTTGGTGGATTATATATTGAATTGAACTTCTGTTCCTCTTAGATTATTGAATTGAACTCCGTTGCTCCCTCCGCGGTGAGATCCTATCTTTATCTTGGTTCGGATGTGGGCTCCCAATTTGTGTTTTTAGACGATCATCGGGGGAGCCTCCTCCGGGTTCTTGAGAATTTGCTTGCCTTTGCCAGCATCCTTCCCCCAGATCTATTTCGCGCTGACAAGTTGGAGGGAGTAATGAGAGTTCACTTCAATAATCCAGAAGCTACAACTGATAGACCCCCCTCTCAGAGGCAGGAGATACACTTGGTCCAATGACAGGGATACCTCGGCCTTCCTTCTATCCACAGAATGGACTCTGGAATATCCATAAGTTGGCAAACGCTTTGCCCTAGATAAGATTGAATCATGTACCATTCAGCCTAGAGTATGACAGCGGGGACAACAAAAACTATCCCTTTAGGTTCAACAGGGATTATGTAAAGAAGGCTTGCTTCTGGGAGCAAGTTAAATTATAGTGGACGGGATGTGTTTTCCTAGGACATGGGGTCTATACTTTAGCGAAGAAAATTTCCTTGATCAAGGGTTAACTAAGGAAATGGGGTAAAGAATAATATAAGAGACAATATGAGAGGAAAATGGAGCTATTTGCCGGAATCGACTCCATGGACGCCACCTCAGAACAGAGAGTCCTCAGAAGAAGAGCTGTCTTACATTACCAAGAAGAGGGAATATGAGGAAATTATCTCCGCGTAGGAGTCCCTGTGGCGAAAATGCTCTAGGATTACGTGGTTAAAGGAGGGTTACAAGAACATGAAGTTCTTCCAAGCAGTGATGAACAAGAGAAGAAACCAAAACTAGATAGGCCAGATTCAATATTAAGGAAGAATGGTAACTGATCGGATGGCTATTGTGAGGACCACCATGTTTATGGAATTGTTAATCCTTAATTACCCTATTAAGAATGTTAAATGAATATTAATAGAAATGAGGGGTTTAATGGTAAAACCTCCCTCACACAAGATAGGATAAGTATAGGCCGGTATGATAATTTTAAAGAACTCAGGGGCTCTTTACTAAAATTATCCATGGGAATTCATGCATGGCATGATAATTTTAAAGAAACTCAGGGTCTCTTTACTAAAATTATCCATGAGAATTATATATGAATATAACTAAGTGAAATCACGGCTTGAGTTAAAGATCTATTATGATCTCACGGATCCTATTAAAATATGATGAGTTGAAGTGGGGAAAACTTGTGAGCGGCTGAGAGGCAATCAACCACTCGTCCAGTGTAAGCCCAATCCCATAGGCGTGAATGAGATGTTCACCGCCCATCCGGATCTCCGAATTAGGATCGAGAAAACCATCACTTCCCTCACATTTACTTGTTGGCAGCGAATCCGGTAGCGCGATCATTCTTAGCATGGAGAAAGTTGTCAGGGCCTCGTCTTATCTTCCAACTGTGGCCTCGAAGCCCCCAAGCTGTTTTCTAGTGACTTGAGAGGCACGAACTCCTTCTTCTTCGTCTTAGCGCACTACTTTCTTTCAATAGAGATGATAGAGCGAGAAGGAAAGAGAGAGGCAAGCGGTATTGGGGCATTTCCAAACTACCGTACTAACCTCGTGAGCCTTAGCGTAGGGATGTCAGCGACTAGCAGGCCGAACTCCGGGAGTTGAGGAAGAGTGTGACTTCGAACTCCAGAGAGGTTGACGAGAGGGAGACTTGAGAGGTTCAACGAGACTAGCGTTTGGATAATCTTGACAGCGGGTTGCCGAGCAACAACATACCACCTCGGGGTCCGAGTGAACTTACTTCAAGACCTGAGAGGTGATAAGAGAATTACAAGAGAATGACAGTTAACGTCATCTCCAACCGAGCTTCAACGCCGGGTTCTTTGCGAGAACTCACGCGTCCAGAGCGAAGGCGGCGCTAAAGCTGTGGAAGTTGGGGACACCTCTTGTATGCCGACGTACGGCCCGGTAGAATCATCCACATTTGTGCGGCGGGATAACTAGAGTATCGTCCTCTGGCGTAGCAAGCGAAGCGAGGATGTCAGTCCCTGAACATTTCCCAAACGGAGCCCTCACGCTCCACTGAATCCGGGCGGAAGACCAAACAACAAAGCAAGGATACCAACATTCCGAAACAAATCAAACATGCTTAACAAAATATCAAGCAAATAAAGGAAGTGTAAATGATAACAAGGCATCAATATCATCAACATAATAATAACAAAGCCAAAGAAACTCCGAAGAGTGGGTACGAGGCAGGTGTACTTACCTCAATAAGATCGACTGAGATTACTCAGCAAAATCCCGTCTGTCATGGATCTTATGACACAACCTGATAGTATAACTTATATAATTGTCCGCAAAAACTTAGAAATTCCTAGTTGAAAATGCATGATGCACTAATTAAGCCTATTGGACCCAACCTGGCCTAGCTTTAATTATTTTAAAAGTACCAATTATCATCACTGTGGCTTTCCATGTCCTAGTGGTTAAGGTTCTATTATATATTTGGGAGGTTATGGGTTCCAATCCCACTACCTTCCATTTTTGCTCTTATTTCTTTATTTGGTTACACAAGCTTAAATAAATAAGTTTATCCTATCCAACCAAGAGCAACAACAAGGCCCTGGTGGTTAAGGTCTACCAAGCCCACTTGAGAGGTCTTAGGTTCAACCCCCCTCTCTTACACATTTTTGTTTTATTTTTAATGAACTTGATCTAGTCAGCTTGACTATAAATTAGATCCTGACCCCAATCTAATTTAATAGACCTGATCTACTGATTTGGCTCAACCCATTACTAATCCGATTTGATTAAATAAGCTTTATTTAAATTCAAACTCAGACCAAATCACCCAATCCAACCTTTTCTATCTGATCAGACCCAAGCCAAGCCCAACTCATTTTGATCGAATCCAAACAAGTAAACTGAATTAATATCTACAGACCAAGCCCTAACAAGCAAATGGCCCTTGCTTTGCTCAGGATTTTTTAAATAATATTAAAAAAATTTAAAATGTGGTATTGGTTTCTTGATTTTGATGTATAAGAGTGGCAATTTTTTAAATGGATATGTGTAGAACTTCTATAAATTACATTTAAGCAATACAATTATAAAAATATAGTTTTTACATACGTAAAACCCCAAGAATTACATCTTTTTAAAATTTATTCCAAGAAACTGTAAATTATATCAACAAAATTCACAATTGTCATATACTTGCAAGCAAAGTATGTGCAGTTAACAGGAAACAAATAAAATTAAACATTACATGTATGAATGTACCACCAATTGAGTTTGTTATAGGTCTTCATTCTTTAAGCTTGAAAATTTGTAAAATGTAAGTTCGTTTTAAAATTAAGGTATACGGAAAATATGATATAGAAAATATTAATCAGTTATACCTTTATTGGATAGACTGCTTCCAAATGACTATATTTATCTTAGTCATTTAATTGGAAGTACACAATAATCGGCGGTGTCTCTAATTCATTTAATCTTCTCGATAAGTCATTCTTGGATATGACAAAAATATATTTTTCATAGATGCATGAAGCCAAATATTCCACAACACATATATCTCCATTTGTTATTTACCAATATACTTTAATATAACATGGAGAAATATTCAAGATATATTATGAAAATAATTTTTTATTACATGTTTCATGATGTTGGACAACTTTTCAAGTGTTCCCTAATATAATTTCAGCATCTTTGCCATATAAAGTAAGATATGCAACTCCAGAAGCATCACATATTTGTATATATATACCAAATTTAATAATGATGTAAGATAAATCATGCCTCAACTGAGATTATAGTTTCAAACCTAAAAGTTTCTTTTGTTTTATGGCTTTTACATCCAATGAATAAATGACATAGATAGTGTAAAATAAATCATTCTTTTTTTTCATATATAGTTTTCAGATTACCTTATTTTTACTTGAGGGTTAGGGATATTGCAACCATTGCATTTGTTATTCAAAAATTAATTTATAATTTATAATTTTCCAACTAAATTTAAATTATTAAAAATTTTCATTTTTCTAGTGTGTTTTATAAATTTTTAGTCAATATATAGTTTATTATTTTTTTTTATGTTGTGGTAATTTTGATTTCTTTTTCCAAGTCACATTTTTAAAAATAATATGAAATACATAGTTTAAAACTTATCTATATTAGAAGTAGGTGATATGCCTGATCAACTTTACTTGCAACTGCCGAACCATTATTAATTAATGTGGTTTATCCATTTTTAATAAAATATATAAAGGAAGAGAATGGTGAACATATTTAATAATTTGAATATTGATTAATGTGGATTATCCACTTTATTTTCACATATATTTAATAATTTGAATATTATAAAAAATTATATATTTTAAATTAATTAATGTGGTTTATCCACTCTATTTTAACATATTTAATATTTTAAATATTAAAAAAGTTGTATATTTTAAATTAAATTATGAAAGTACGATATTTAAGATTTGAGTTTTTAACAAATTTTCTAAAATGATTAATGATTTTACGTATTAGTTTTGTTGAACTAAAAAATTAATTATTTAAAATTTTAAAGTATTAAGAAAGATAAATTCTCAAACGATTTACCTGAACGGTTCGATTATTTGGTTGATATTTTTTTAAATTATTAAATATATTAATTAAATAATCCTTGTTTTGTTTTTGATTAAAGTAATAATAATTTATATTTTATTTCATGTTAAATTTAAATTTTCTTCTTTGCATCTTTTAATAGTTTTATTAAAGGGATTAAATATTCTTATAGATATTTAACTATTCATTCCTTAAATAGTTACTTAATTGCCTAGGGGTCCTTGGATGGGGGTGTGTAGGGATTTAGTGTAAATAGGGTTTTGGGTGGATAGGGTATAGAGGCAAATAGTGTACAAATAGTGCTAGGGACTATTAGATAATTTCCCCTATTCTTAATTTTAAGCAGTACTTTTAAGATTTTAAAAAATAAATGTTTCAAATAATCTTTTTTTTCATAGCCAAAAGTTCTTCCATATTTAAAAACATTAAAAACTGGGCAAATTCTCTATGAGTCCCTGGTACTATTTGCAGTGGCGGAACCAGAATCAAAATTAAGGGGGTGCTAACTAATTTCAACTTTAAAAAAATTATAAATATCCAAAAAATTATATTAATTTAAACTTAAAATTATAATAATCAATATTTCTAAAATATAAAATATACATTTTATTCAATAAATATGCCCTCTAAACTTGATCTTTAATCCCTACATCAAATTCTTCAATTGGTTTTCAAAGTCCAAGATCAACAATGATATATGGACTGAACTCAACATGAGTTCCCTTTTGTGCTGCAGTGCTCTCTTTAGAAGAAACATATGTTCTTAATTCACAACTTTTTGATTCAAGTTTTAAAAACCTGTCCATATCTATACGATTAACAATTAATTCAACTGACAATGTAAAACTAAACTAACAAGTAATGCTATTAAAAATAATTTAATTTAATTATTCACAATCTTATTATCTATAATAAATAATCTAATAAATTTGGATATTGTTTTTGGTGCAATTGATGTTAAGATGTTGGGTTTTAATTGAGTTTCAATTTGCTAGTTGAGGGAAATAAGTTGTTGTAGGAAAAATGAGTAATTGTTCCTTAAAAAGGAGGAGAATGACGGGATGAGTAGAGAAAAAACTGTTATGGGATTGATGACGTGGATGCTCTTTATTGGATTCAGATTTTTTTATTTTAAATTTTTAAATAAATAAGTTAAACAAGAATAATTTTATTTATTTGAGTAAAATATTTAAATAAATAAGAAATAAAAAAAGTCCAGGCGGGGCTGAGGGGCTCGAACCCTCGACTTTTGATTATAAGGGCTACACTTTAACCATCTGAGCCACAACACCGTTTGTTAGTAATTCTAGGAAAGTATTATTTATTTTTAAACATCCTGGTAAGATAATGCTGCACCTTGTCTCCTTCATGGAGGTGGGGGTTCTTCTGGAGCCAAGGGGGTGCTTGAGCACCCCCTTGACCCCCCCTCCTTCCGCCCCTGGTTATACCTAAAACTCATATAACAACGGGGATTGAGGACGAATCCGGATCAACCAACAGAGTTTCGGGGGAGATGATGAGCTTTTGATTAATTGATTAATTGTATGGGGAAAATGAGTGAAAGAAAATCCTTCAACAATTAACCTATCCAAACTAACTCACTTGGAGTAGCAGTCAAGGCCCTATATTCAACTTCAACAAAGGACTTGGAGACTGTAGTCTTTGATTTCAATAAAACCTAAGAGTCACCGATGAAAATGCAAAATCTAGTAACAGACTTCTAGAATCCAAACAAGATCATGGCGAAATTACCACTAAATGTCTTCGAGTTTTCTGGCCCTAGAGTCTCCATGGAATTTGAAGAATCTGTAAAATCCATGAATTTCTGGAAATAAATATTTAGTTATTTCCTTGAGGAAAATATTTAAGTTATTTATTACCCCCGATGAGTGTTAAAGTGGGATTAAATAATTTATTTAAATTAAATGGAGATATAAAAAAATTATGGGGCCTGTAGGGACCTAATAGTAATTTTGAAAGTAAAGAGGACTTTAAAGAAATTTTCCTCTCTCACAGATTTGGACCTGTACGAAATTTCAGAAGAGGTAGGGACCTCTGGTAAATCTTCCACGAGAAAACTCTATATAGAGAGAATAAACGGCTGAGATTAAAAGATCTCAGATCGTAGCAGATCTCGAAACATTATAACGGTTCATACTGAGCCACGTGTCGGACGAGGATTAAATCCATCAAACTAGTAGCTATCGCGAGGCAGTACTGAGAGTTCTCCTGAGCCACGTGGCGCAATATGAAGCGTCCATCTGAATCGCGTTTATGATGCGAGGCCGAGAGAAAAGATCTGGCCGTCGAAGCCGCGGTAAACCTAGGCCGTTAATCAAGGCTAGAGTTTGATCCGAGGAATGTGGGGAGGATCCATCCGTCAATTCCTTTTTGATCCCAACCGGTGATCCTGGCGTTGTTGGATCCGAGGCACGCGAGAGAGAATCGGATCGTTGGATAAGGAACCGATGATCCTCACCGTCCATCTGCGAGATCATATCACGAGGCGACGCTTGTCTCCCCCAGTCGCCGGAAACGGTCGCGCGAGCTCCGCCCACCCCCGGCCGTTACAAGCGGGGAAACCGACCGTTGGTCGGCGTGGCATTCACGAGCGCCCGCCCGTTCGTCTGGCCATGGGAGAGCCTATAAAAGGGGGGGGTACACCTCCCTGTCTCGGCACTTGAACCAGCAGAGCTTCCAGCTCCGGCGAGGTGGAAACAGAGGGACAGAAGGTGCCCAGCCAGGGAGTGCTCGTTCGTTGAGCTCGTCGGCGTCCGGAGAATCTTCTGGCGAGGAAGAAGTTGCAGTGGCGGAATAGAATCGACGAAGCCACCCACACGGCCGAGCTCGTCGGAGAAGAAACAGAGAAGTTTTTCCGGCGTCTCCAGCACTCTCGACGACAGCAAACTCACAGTAAGTGTCGACTAAACTCAGTAGAACTCGTAGAATTAGCCCTAGCATGCATACAGTCGGTGGTGGAGCTCGTCGGAGAATATACAGCCGAGAGCTTCGTTGTTCCGTCAGCGAGAGTGTAAGACCGGTGGCGCCAAGAGAGTGGTGGCCCGTGGTCGCAAAACTGCATCGGCGGACGAAGCCCACCGGGCAAAGGTGGGCATGGTGGGAGAAGGGCACGGCGCCCGTGAACTCGGTCGCGAAAGAAGAGAGAGAGAGGGATCGTAGGTTGAAGATGAAGTAATTAATATTATTATTATTTTTTATTTTTATTTTATAACCATAGTGGTGTGACAATTGAATAATAATAATAATAATATTACACAATGGTAAGGTTTTAATTAAACCTATATACACTTAGGAGTGTGACAATAATTTTGTTAATAATTATTTTTCTCTCATTTTAATTAAAAACATTAGTTAATTATTATAAGAAATAGTTAGCTAGATAAGGTAATAAAATGAGGGACTATGGACTTGTGACCATAGGTTAAAGTTAATGAAAATTAACTTAGAGTGACAAGTGATAATTAGATAAATGAAATAATTATTTGAAGACTATGGTATGTGACATATAATTAATTTATTAAGTGATAAATTAGTTATAAGGTAGTGTGACACATCCATAACTATCAACTATGGATATAGTCTCAAATGATTTTGAAACCATAGAGTGTGACAAATTATTAACATGATTAATAATTTGAAAACTATAGTTGAAAGGTTAATTAATCAATGAAATTGATTAAAGGTAAATACCAAGGGAGTGACGTATGCTCAATTAACCGATTAAAGGTGTCTAAGATTGAAGGTTATTATTAAGTTTGGAAATATAAGGTTTTAATAAAAGATTAAAACCTTAGTAATATTTTTATTAATAGTACTAACACTATTAATCAAATAGTTATATAGTTTTCGGTAACTATATGGAACTATGACTATGTGACATGATAATTGAATAATTATTATTATGAAATATGAAATGGGATAATTAGAAATTAACTAATTTCTTAAATTCGGATAAATCGGTGAGTGATGTAAAATATTTAGTAAGGAAACTAAATGACCAAAAAGCCCTTTAGGGGACTAAGGTCAACATAAACGTTGCAATGGGCTTGAAATGGGACCAACTTATCTAGAGTTGACCGGTGAAGGCCCAAATGAATCTACAAGTCAACTAAGGGCCCAGCGAACTGGGGATAGGGACTGGTAACCCGAGAGATGGTCCCTAGGACCCGTTAGTGGGCCTAAGCCCAACAAGGACGTTAGACATGCATGGTGCGTATAGAGAGCGGAAATTATTGGACAATAACTCTAACGAACCACTATATGCGGATACTCGGGGGAGGCGAAGGCATTTCTAAGGAGACCGGAAGACAATTAGTCTCTTTAGAGGTAAGTTCACTTGCCTAGTTTCCACCCGAATCAGGATTTCTTGGATTTGCTATGTATTCTTAATACATGCATCAGCGATACCATACATGCTATTCATTCTGTTTTGAATCACGGTGAGCATGTATGTTTGTTTCAGGGACGTTGGTGTCCACATTTGCTATGTTCTCTTGCCGGACTCGGTGGAGCTAGGGAAGCTCCAATTTAGGGATGTTGGGGGCGGGACCCCACGACTTTCTGACGGCCCTTCTGGAGAAAACAAATCTCTGGAGGTCTCACTTTGTCGGTGGGCATGGTACTTGGCCAGGTGTTAACACTGTGAAGAAGAGGTAGTTCTACGATCTTTTGGTGGAGAGTCAAGCGACCATCTAGGTCGTAATTATAACCAAAAAGTTGGACATCTTGTAGGGGGTAAACTCGAGTTCTCTTAGAGACTTCGCTCTGAGCTTAGAGGGCTTACATGGCTTGAGGAGCCTACCTTTGACTTGTTTGTGGTAGACTCCTAGGATTTTTTGTTGTTGATTTCATGTTCCTGTTGACTGTCATTTTTATCTTGATGACACTGTGACCTGCAGGGGTACTTACTGAGCTTTCCCTTCGAAAGCTCACGTATTTTTTCTCTTTTCCTCCTTACGTGATTCCGAGGTTTAGGGGGGAGGAAGCTTGAAGAGAGGGACTTCGGGAGACCAAGGTTTATAGGAGTCTCGATTATCTTTATTTTCTATGAACTTTGTTATTTGTAGGACCCAGATAGGGACCCAGGACCTTTATAGGGCCTATGGACCCTAATGACTCTATGTTCTTATGAACTTGAGTTTGTGTTTATTTATGGATTGTTATCTAGCTTATCACATTATTAGGCCTTGTATTAGAGTTGAGTTTATCTCTTCTTTATCACGGCGGTCTGATGACGTCTTTCGAGGTCAGGGATCCGGGTCGAGATTCTGAGAATCAATGAAGGAGATCAAGGAAGAACTCTGGAGAAATTGAGAATGACTTATAAATCTCGAGAAACACTTCTACTCTGATACCATAATGTGAAAGAGAATAAAAGAAAATAGAAAATAGAAGTAGAACCACAATTTTGTTATTAAATCCCTTCATCATTTTTACAAAACGGATGACTATAAATAGCTATATAACATAAGTTACTTACAACAATAATACTAGGGATAAGACCACCTAAGCTAAAGCTATCAAAAAGCTATTTACAATTAGTTACACCTAAAAATAAGAAATCTGCTTGTAAAACACCATATAAAATACTACAAATAGTAATTATACCTAAAACGGGTAAAATTCTTGAGAGGTTATCAAACTATGCCCATATTTCACTTTGGTTACCAAACTTCAATTTGTATCTTTTTGGTTACCCTACTTCTATTTGATTTCAGCGGGAGGATACCCAAGGGAAACCGGCGATAATTTTCTAACATGGCCACCAGATTAGGAACATGGAGGATATTGAAATCTTAATTTACAAAAATCCTAACTAATTGAACAACATTTGAACCTTGATTTCGAATGTTGTTCGTTTTGACTTTGTCGAAATCAAGGTTCAAAAAGATATAGTTTTTTTTTTCCAAATGTTGTTTAATTAGTTAGGATTTCGGTAAATTAGGATTTCAATACACTCCACATGGCTAATTCAGTGGCCACATCAGATAATTCTCACCGGTTTCCTGAAACTCTCATTTGAAATCAAATAGAAGTAGGGTGACCGAAAAGATACAAATTAAAGTTTGATATCCAAAGTGAAATATTGGCATAGTTTGGTGACCTCTCAAAATTTTCACCCTACCTAAAACAGTAACAACTATCCATAAAAATATTGTTGATCTTAGTATCTTCCAAATAAAGTGAATTGCTTTAGAGAACTAATTTTTTGACTCTATAATGGTAAACCAATGTATTTTAAATAAAAATAAAACTAGAAATAATTTTAGTTTCTAAAAAATAGAAATATACAATATGTAATCTAAAAATGGTTGCCACATATAGATAATAATAAAATAAAGCTTGAATCAATGTTTACATAATTTACCTGACTAGTCTCAATACTAAGCAACTTCTTATAATGGAAGCCCAAAACAACATATCTAGTGTCATCATATCTACCATCTATCAACATCCAATAATGGTATAAATTAAATTATTTTTTATAATTAATAAGTGAAAAAGAAATGAAAGAAAAAAAATAAAAATAAAAAATAAACTTAACATAAAAATCATCATACTTGAGAAAAATTTCAATATCAGTATGATGGATAAATGCGTGTAACCATCCGGAAGTCCATGATCTAACTGATTAAAAGAATCAATATAAGATAAATAACTAAACTATAAAAATACTAATAAGAATATTTAACAAGTATTAGAAACTCTAAATAGGGATGAGCCTCTATGCATGGAGTTCTATACATTTTTTCTTTTCATTAGCAAAAGTAAAATAAATTTAATTAAGGCACAACCCGATGTAATGCATTCGAGGCCCATACACAGACACTTGCAAAGTTACACGACTAATGTTTGACCTACTTACCTAGAAATACTAAGATTTATATCACCTGCAAAAACAACCACTTAACAAACATGATGGATGGAATCAACCCTCATGAATTGGAAAGCTTGAAAAACAGAATAAAGGAATGCTTGCTCTGATACCATAATGTGAAAGAGAATAGAAGAGAATAGAAAATAGAAGTAGAACCCAAAATATTGTTATGGAATCCCTTCATCATTTTTACAAAGCGGATGTCTATAAATAGCGATATAACAGAAGTTAGTTACAACAATAATACAACATGATAAGACCACCTAAACTATAACCGTCTAAAAGCTATTTAGAATTAGTTACAAGAAACCTACTTATAAAACACCATATAAAATACTACAAATAGTAATTATACCTAAAACAGTAACAACTATCTCTAAAAAAATTGTTGATCGTAGTATCTTCCAAATGAAGTGAACTGCTTTAGAGAACTAATATTTTGTCTCTATAAAGACAAACCAATGTATTTAAAAAAAATAAAACTAGAAATATTTTATTTTCTAAAAAATAGATATGTACAAAATATAATCTAAAAATGGTTGCCACATATTGATAATAACAAAATAAGGCTTGAGTGAAGGTTTACATGATTTACCTTGAAGATTAGTCTCAATACTAAGCAACTTCCTATAATGGAAGCCCAAAACAATAGATCTGGTGTCATCATATCCACCATCTATCAACATCCAATAATGATATAAAAATTAATAATTATTTTTTATAATTATTAATAAAAAAATAAACGAGTGAAAAAGAAATGTAAGAAAAAAATAAAATTAAAAAAATAAACTTATCATAAAAACCATCATTCTTGAAAAAAAAAATCCCAATATCAATATGATGGGGAAAATTCATGTAACCATCTAGAAGTCCATGATCTAACTGCTCAAAAGAATCAATATAGGAGAAATAACTAAACTGTAAAAATATTAATAGGAATGTTTAAAAAGTATTAGAAACTATACATAGGGATGAGCCTCTATGCAATCAGTTCTATATATTTTTTTAATATTAAACTTTTTTTAACAAATGTAAAATAAATTTATTTATGGCACAACCCAATGTAGTGCATTCGGGCCTATGAGCAGGACAACGTCTTGAGTTACATGGCTTGATGTTTGGCCTACTTACCTAGAAATACTATGATTTATATTGTCCGCAAAAACAACAGCTTAACAAACATGATGGATGAAATCAACCCCTCATGAATTGGAAATCTTTAGAAACAGAGTAGAGGAACGTTTGCTCTGATACTATAATGCGAAAGAGAATAGAAGAGAATAGAAAATAGAAGTGGAACCCAAAATTTTGTTATTGAATCCCTTCATCATTTTACAAAGAGGATGGTTATAAATAGCGATATAACAGAAGTTAGTTATAACAATAATACAATTAGATAAGGCCACCTAAACTACAACCATCTAAACGCTATTTACAATTAGTTACACCTGAAAATAAGAAATCTAGTTGTAAAACACCATATAAAATATTACATATAGTAATTATACCTAAAACAGTAACAACTTTCATAAAAATATTGTTGATCGTAGTATCTTCCAAATGAAGTGAACTGCTTTAGAGAACCAATTTTTTGTCCCTATAATGATAAACCAATGTATTCTAAATAAAAATAAAACTAGAAATATTTTTAGTTTCTAAAATATAGACATATACAATATATAATCTAAAAATGGTTGCCACATATTGATAATAACAATAAACTTGAGTGACGGTTTACATGATTCACCTCGAAGACTAATCTCAACACAAAGCAACTTCCTATGATGGAAGCCCAAAACAACTGATCTAGTGTCATCATATCCACCATTTATCAACATCCAATAATGATATAAAAATTAAATTATTTTTTATAATTATTAATTAAAATAAATAAATAAGTGAAAAAGAAATGTAAGAAAAAAGTATAAATTAAAAAATAAACTTATCTAGGGGTGTAATCAAGCCAAGCCGAGCCGAGTATTGGCATGCTCAAGCTCAGCTCGTGAATAAAACTCAAAGCTCAAGCTCGTTCGAGCCTTGATTTTTATTGCTCAAGCTCGGCTTGTGTATTAATCGAGCTACTCGAGCTCGGCTCGTGAAGCTCGAATTACCAGTAAATCAAACTTGTTAAGCTCAAATTGCTCAAGCTAGTGAAGCTCGGCTCGGGTATTAATCAAGCTACTTGAGCTCGGGTCGTGAAGCTCAGCTCTTGATCACATTGACCAGATTATTTAAAAAATAATAATGAAAAAAACTATATACTTAAAATTAAAAAAAAACCCAAACCAAGAACACCAAATAGTATTTAAAATTTCACAAGAAGTAGAATGCTCACTTTCATTTATTTACAACAAATCTATTTATTTACAACAAGATATAGAATGCTCACAAGATAAACACACCAATTACGGTCATTTTACAACAAAGATATATAGTTTAAAAAAAAGATCCAACCAAGAACACATCTATTTAGATCCGAAACAAAATAGTTTCACAAACACAGAAAGCAACTAAGTCTATCTTCATAAGATAAAAGTCATAAAACATGAAGTTACACAAACAAAACAGTCATGTCATCATAAGATAAAACATGAAGTTAAACAAACACAGTTACACAACTAAGTCAAACTGCCAATTCTGAAACATTGGAGGCAGCCATGTCTTCACAAGATAAACCTGCCAATTCTGTTCAGGTTTTGCTTACTGACTTGAAAAATAACAGATGGGTGCATACTTCTGCAACCATTTCAAGAGGAAATCCTTAGCCTCCAAAAAAAGATGCTTTGGGATTGGTTGGTGTGCTTTTGTTGTTCCAATGTGGAAAAGTGCAGCAACCTATATTGCATTTAAATGTTATTCACAAATAAGAAAACAATGAATTTATCTAGTACAAACAGCCTAAAACTCTGCCCAAATATTGTGAAGAAAACCACAATGTAGTAGTTTACCTACCTCCAGATATTGCTGGCTCTATGAAGGTTTTCCTGAAGCCATCTCAATAATAGGAAAAATACAAGAATGTTGATTAGTTATTCAAAACCTGAAACAACATAGAGCTTCCATAAATTGAATAGAAGAAAAGAATCAGAAGTTAGAACTTCATTTAATTAAACCCAAAATTTTGAAAAAAAATATTAAAAAAAAACACAAACGACGAATCAAAGGGGAATGAAGAATTCAACCAAAAATCCACAAAAATGCAAAGAATCAAGGCGGGGGAGCATCACCTGAAGCTCTCCCTAGATGGGATCGAGCTAGGGTGTAAAATCCATGATTTTTATTGTATAAAAAGGGGATTTAAAAATTTCCTCTATTTAAATTCCCATTTATTTTGCAAAAGGACATTTCGGGGATTTTAATTAAATTCCAAGGGCATTTTGGAGAGTGAAAAGATTTAAGCGAAGGGACAAATCACTTCTCTTACTTAATCAAGTTGATGATTAGAAGGAAGTAAGTGATCTAATTGATGATTTAATAAATTGATTGGGATTAATTAAAGAAAGGAAATGGAGAATATAAATTAAATCAGGGTTGATTTAATGAAGATTGAGAATACCCCAAGTTGGCAAGATTGATAGAATATTTCAAATTATTATTTTAATAAAAAAAGGAAAGGGGGAGAATAATTTAAATTATTTTGGTCTGCCAAGGACCAAATAGTAAAATTTATAAAAGTTGGGGACTGAAAAGTAAGGTTGTTTGTCTCTGGAGAAGGACTAAAGAGTAATAATAGAAAGTCGAAGGACTAAAAGGAAGTTATGTTTCCTCTCACAGAACAAGGACAAAAAAGGGAATCGGAAAACTTTAGGGATCGTGGTGCAAAAAGGGCCATGGCTGACTCTATGGAGTTGAAGGGACGGATGAGATCAAAGGATCTCAAACGGTACAGATCGTAAGGCAAGGATCTAACGGCCCACAGCAACCATGAAAAAACGGTGTAAAAGCCCTCACCGTGCAACCAAACCTCAGCCGCACGATCAGAAGATGCGGCTCAATCTCGAGGCAACAACCCCTCTTCTTCATCGCTGCCAACTACCACGAGGGCGCACCTTCACCGTGAAATCTATTCTCCGTTTAAGGAAATCAACATACATGGAAAATGGGAGGGGATGATTGCATGCATGATTGCAATCAAGGATCGCAGTCCATCTCCTAGCCCCCCTATAAGAACCGGCCGAAGGAGAGAAGGAGCTCTCAACCACCAGCGCCACCACCCTCCTCCTTCCTCTTCATTCGTTCCCGTGAGAAAAGCTGAGAAAAAAAAGAAGGACTGCCCAAGCAAAGCGGCAGAGCTCGATCTGTATACGCCTTGCAGGCAAGGGGAGACCTGGTATCTAGTCTTGTAGGAAGGACGTGATCATAGCTAAGGGAACAGGGGACCACGTCGGAACTCCGACGAAGTAAGCTCGGGAGGCGACTGATTATCGGTGAGTGCTCTAAACCTCTGGTTTAGCTTTCCATTCATGCATGCGTTTAGGATAGAAGGTTAGACGTCGGGAGGCGACTATGAGTGGCGGAATCCGTGAGAAAGAGAAGGGGAGCCGCAGTTCTCCTCTCCAGCGGCGCCAGCGGTGTTGAGCCCTCATTGGGCGCCGTGAGGCTGAGTGGGGAGGCTAGCGGACGGCTTCGGATGCGTCGAGGGGCTAGCATGCGGCGGCCGGAGCAGCGACTTCCACTTCCGACGAGGTCTCGGTCTGGAGAGAGAAAGAAGGAGATAGCACGAGAGTGAAAGAGAGAGGGAGATAATAAGATAGAATTAATCTTTATTAAAAAAAATCATGATTTGTCAACTAATGATTTTGAATAATACTCGTTTAAAACCATGGTTAGTTTAATTATTTAGTTGTTAGCTAAGTCATTAAATCTCGCTAATGAATTAGTTATTATCTAATAACTAATTAGTAAATTAACTGATTAGAGATTTCTAATTTGGAATAACTAATTATTTGATTAATTAGTTAAGTAATTGAAGAACAACTAATTGGATAATTAGTTGAAATACATGGATTTGATTAGCCAGTCAACTGTCTAATTTAGACTTAGGCTAATCAGATTTAAAAGAAAGGATGATGGAGGATCAGTTAAGAGGTTAATTGGATAAGTGAATAAAAGTGGGCTTGGGCCCAATACAATAGAAATGGACTTGGATTTGGCTCAATTAGAATTTTCGAAATTGGGAATAAATAAGCAGGGTTATTTAAGGTAAAATGACATAGGAATGTTAAGGAAGGCTCACAAGTCGGACTTGGGCCCGTGAAAGCATGCATAGTAGATTTAATATTTATAGACAAGTACTCTATTGTGATGAGATATGTTCTTATCAGATTTTGTCGTTGATGAGTTGGGAAGTCCCGTGGAGCACGAGACTTTGTGACTTTAAGTAAGTACACTTGCCTTGGTTCACTCTTCGGAGTTTCTTGTTATGTCTTTATTGTGACATTCTGCTTGATGTTCATACATGCTTCTATGATTTGTTGAAATCTTTATTTAGCATGTTTGATTATTTCGGGATGTTGGGATCCTACTTGTTACATTCTTCGTCCCAGTTCGGTGGGCGGTGAGCTCGGATTTTGCGAGAACATTGGGGGCCAGGCACCACGCGTTACGGCACTCCTGGCGGAGGGATAATACTACGGTTGTCCACCGCCGATTCGGTGGGGTCGATCGGCTGGCAAATTAATGGAAACCGCGTAGAGAGGTGGCGCTACCGACATACGACGAGGGCCGTAGCGGCCAGGATGGTTGTCTTCTTAGCGAGGTTATTTGATAGTGCTTGACCGGGGAGACTTTTGTGGAGCTTCCATTGGAACTTCATAGCTAGGAGTCGTTACCTTGATTGTTTTTGTGGTAGACTCCTAGGGATTGTTTTGAGGCGTGCCACGAGCTTGATTTTGAGATTCATGATTTATTGATATCATATTTTCTTGTAACCCATGAGTACTTACATGAGCTTTCCATTGAAAGCTCATGCACTTGTTTTCTTCACATTTCACGGATCACGAGGCGTAGAACCCTAGTACGCAGGAGACGATCGTGGGTTGGGTGGATTGCTGAGGTCTGAGGACCCTATGTAACACCCCCTTTCCACAGGGAGACCAGTGTCACACCAGCTGGGCCTGGAGTGCATCCAACCCATAAGTTGTGAAATCTAGATTCATAATGTAAGGAAATACTCTAAACAAGTCATAAGCATAACATAACTTGCTCCCTATTGGGAGTCCAGACATGACCGAATCATGTCATAACACAATACACAACGAGTCTAGGCGGCAAGGCCCCAAATACAACCATAACCCAAATTGCATAACAAGTTCTCAAGACTAGAACGTAAATGTAAAACATGTAGTCAAGCCAGAGCCATCTAGACCTCGACCCTCGCCCGTAGCACGACCTACTGTGCGGGCCCCTGCCTAGGTCCTGTAATGTAAAACAACAATCGAGAAGCTGAGCTATGCGAGCTCAGTGAATTATGGGCTGGAATTAGATACGCGTGTATTAGCATGCATCGGCCCCATATATCCAAATCTCAACCAAAAGTAAGATACTAGCATGTAAGCAATTCAAAACATGGAAATCGTATGTTATCTTGAATCGAGTTAACATGCCAATGTACTCAACAGCAGGGAAAACCCGTGTAACCACAAATGCTAATCATGATCATCCTTTGCATAGTATATGCAACTATATAGGTATGCAAGACCACACTGAAGCACTAACTGCACCCTAGTTTGATTTCCCGGAAGAACAACTACTCGGGGGTATGCCTGCCGCTTTGATCCTAGGGCGTAGAGCACCCATCCTCGACAATCAGAGGTATGTCTCACCGTGCCTGAATCGTCATGCAAAAATGCACCTCGCACTGTTCATGATAAAACAGTTGAAAGTATGAGTTTCTTTGAAATCCATTTTTAAAACCTCTCCATCCCTAACCCAATATCAATGCTCCTAATTCTATCCTCGCTGTATCTTCCGGCTTGTCTAGCTAAGGTGCAGCTTATCTTACCAACTCCTCATTCTACCAATTTGGGGGTATTTCTTTATAAGAGAATATATTAGTTCAACTTTGTAATCTGTACAAGCATGAAATCCACAATGCTAATATAGAAACGAAAAACCATCGGCAAACACAACTCAAATCAAAACTCGCATAAGTCACGAGAAATTCAAAATGCGATAAAATTCTTGCTTACAACATAATGTATAGAAAGTCCACTCACCTGTGTCCTTGCAAGTTCTTAGGAATCGTTGGGTCCTTCGGCGGCTTCCGTTGGACCTTTTCCCCTCCCTAAAATCAATGAGAGTACTAAATAAACACCAACTCCATATTTCCCATGACTTCGTCTTATAGTTTAAGAATACAAAGTTTGAAAGATATGATTCCGTATTCTTAGCTTAGACTTCTATTTATTTCAAGGTAGTTTATAAGAGACATTGAACTCTTAAGGACATGTTTTCATACTTAATAGGTATAACATGTCATTAAGCCCATATATTACCCTTAGGCATGTTTAAGCTAATCGTCATTAATCACACATAAGCATATTTATCATGAAGGCTAAACATATCTAAATGAGTTATACGATCATTAATAAGCATTAATACTTTAGGATTTTCATGAAAGAAATTCAGTGGCACCTCCTATTTATAGGGCCCGAGAATTATACAAGCAAGCACATACAACATATTTCAACTAAATCATGCTTTTATAACTCCATTTCAAGCTTCTAATCTTTTTAAATCTTCCCTTAATACCACTCTACTCCCAACCCAATTCACATTTCAACATCAAGAGGCATTCAAAGTCATTAGTCCTCTTTCACTTAATTTCAGTCCAAATTCCACGAAATCATCATGAGATTTCCCCAAATTCCAAGTTCATAAGAGGGAGAAGAAACCTAGCCGGGTGGCCAGAAGAGGCTAGGGAGCAATCTTGCTCAATGGTTGAGTGGGGGCTGATTTGTGGCTTGGGCGTGGTTGAGCAGTGGCTTTCAGCTGGTGTAGTGGTGGTCAGTCCTTGTGTGGCGGCGTCAGTGGCCTTGAGCCTTGTGAGGTGAAAGCGGCGGTAGGGGCGTGTGGTCGTATGAGGAGCCAGCGGCGTGACGCCCAGGCGTAGCGCGTGGACCCGGCGATGGTGAGTGTGACCGAGTTCGTCCGAGATCGTGGCCCGGTGATGGTATGAGGTAGGTTCTGCGAGGCGGGTGGGGAGAGAGAAGAGAAAGCGAGAGAGAGAAGAGGGAGATGACTCAATGGCTTCTCTCAATCATTCTTATTTTCCAACTTAACCCTAAGTTCTTCCTATATATTATCATACATGAATAACATGATGATAGCTTTCATTATTTGTCCACCATGATAGTCATTACTCCCAATCTTTTGATTTAATTAATTCATCATCCCAATAATGTCATATGGGTCCAATATTATATATTATCATTGTCATATGGCTCCAATGACCACTTTAATCAACCCTATTTTCTTCCATTATTTAGCTACCTTCCATATAAAATAATATAATTAATGAAGTTCCTGTAGCATCACATGATTTAGTGTAGCTTCACGTGTCCCAACTCAATTATTCACCCATTCACATGCATCTTGACCCGGACCCACAAGTTCAGCGTCAATGATCTCGGTCATCAGATTATACTTTGTACCCTCGGGATTACGCCTCTTGTGGACCGGATCCACGATTATCGGCTTTTGACTCGCCCGAACTACTTTATCGGAACTCTAACGTTTGTGTGTTTCCCTTAATTAGTCTTGGTTAATTTACACTTGATAATTTATGTACTTATTAATCCGGCTTCCTCTATTATCCACTTCCAACTATTTCGAATCGGAGTGGCCCGACCCAATAGTCGCGAAGTTGGATTTCTAGCCCCCTAAATTTCCGATTTTCTCTAATAGAAGTTTTAAACCCTCAAACAATTATAAATTTTCTAATCCATCTCATTACTTATTAGAAAAACAACCAAAAGATAACTTCGGAATTTTCAAATTACACCCTATGTTTCTTTTTCTTGTTACGGTGAGACTTTTCATTTTATATAGGTCCTTATAGGGCCTAGTATTTGTAGGGTATATGAACCCTTGTTATTATTTCCATTTGAACTTCTGTTATTTTTGAATAAATTAAGTTGTTTATTTGCATTATCGCTTTTCTTAGGCCTTGTATCACGAGTGGGGTCCAGTCTCTACTAAACTCTGGCCACGCCGACCTACAAGCGATACTTGCGCGAGGTCCCGGGATCAGGGTTGGGGAGTTACATAGGTTTGAGAGCTCGAATCACGAGGATAACTTCGAGAAGAGATAGCGAGAAAGAGGCGGACGAGATGCCGCCAGCTTGAGTGAAGGGCGATGCCCGCTACTTGGCGTGGTGGAGGGCGCGATAATGCGAAGGATGAGAAGAGAAGCGGTACATTGCCTTGAATCACTTTTAGGTTTAGGTTTTAAATTTTTTTTTTTTTTGTTATATGTATATATAGTTAGGTTAATGTGTAATTTAAGAGAAAATAAATATTAATGTATAAAAAATTATATATATATATATATATATATATATATATATATATATATATATATATATATATCGGTTATGTTACTATGCGGCGGCCGCACTTGGGGCCGGCCCATAGCTACACACACCCAAAAAAAATTACAATAGCAACAACTTGACCCGTATAGACTTGAGATATAATGGGCGGTAGGAATTGTATCAAGCGTCATATATATATATATATATATATATATATATATATATATAAAAGCTTCGATTAGGCTTTCATGAGCTGTTGAAATTTGAGCATTTTATTGCTTTCGATTTCGGCTCCACGAAATTCGAGTCGAATTCGAGGTATTATCCAAGCCCGATCTAGAGTAGCTCACGGCGGCGACTTCTGCTAAACACACCCCTAAACTTATCGCCAAAAATCATCATACTTGAAAAAATTCCCACTATCAATATGATAGGGGAAAATTAGGTGTAACCATATAGAAGTCCATGATCTAAGCTGCTCAAAAGAATCCAATATAGGAGAAATAACTAAAAGCTGTAAAAATACTAATAGGAATGTTTAACAAGTATTAGAAACTCTAAATAGGGATGAACCACTATGCAAGCAATTCTTTACATTTTTTAATATAAAATATTTTCATTAGCAAAAGTAAAATAAATTTAATTAAGGCACAACCGGTATAATGCATTGAGGGGCCATACGCGGGACACTGCATAGTTACATGAATTGACATTTGACCTACTTACCTAGAAATACTAAATTTTATATTACTTGCAAAAAACCACCTAACAAACATGTGAATAGACTGACCCCTCATGAATTAAAAATCTAGAAAGCGGGGTAGAAGCGTGCGCTCACGATACCATAATGTGAAAGAGAATAGAAGTGAATAGAGAATAGAAGTAGAACCTAAAATTTTGTTATTGAATCCCTTCATCATTTTACAAGCGAGATGTCTATAAATATTGATATATGAGAATATAGTTACAACAATAATACAAGCTGGATAAAGGCCACATAAGCTCTTTGTCTTTGTTCTGAAATTAGTTTCACCTAAAAATAATAAATCTACTTGTAAAACACCATATAAAATACTACATATAGTAAATTTACCAAAAATATTAACAACTATCCATAAAAATATTGTTGATCATAGTATCTTCCAAATGAAGTGAACTGCTTTAGAGAACTACTTTTTTATCTCTATAACGACAAACCAATGTATTTAAACAAAAATAAACCTAGAAATTTTTTTAGTTTCTTAAAAATAGATATATACAATATATAATCAAAAAATTGTTGCCACTTATTAATAATAACAAAATAAAGTTTGAGTCAAGGTTTACATGATTTACCTCAAAGACTAGTCCCAAGACTAAGCAACTTTCTATGGTGGAAGTCCAAAACAACAGATATAATGTCATCATATCCACCATATATCAACATCCAACAATGATATAAAAATTAAATTATTTTTTATAATTATTAATAAAAATAAATTATTGAAAAAGAAATGTAAGAAAAAAGTAAAAATAAAAAATAAACTTAACGTAAAAAATCATCATACTTGCAAAAAAAAAATCAACAATATTAGTATGATGGTTAAATGCATGTAACCATTTGGAACTCCATGATCTAATTACTGATCAAAAGATCAATATAAGAGAAATAATTAAACTGTAAAAATACTAATATGAATATTTAACAAGTATTAAAAACTCTAAACAGGGATGAGCCTCTATGTAAGCACTTCTATACATTTTTTTAATATTAAAAACTATCATTAGAAAAAGTAAAATAAATTTAATTAAGACACAACCCGATATAATGTATTTGGGGCCATACACAGGACACGTGCGGAGTTACACGGCAAGCATTTGACCTACTAACGTAGAAATATTAAGATTTATATCACTTGCAAAAACAACCACCTAACAAACAGGACGGATAAAAATCTTAATATTGAAATGTAAAAAAAAGTAAAAAAAAAAAACTTAATGTAAAAATCATCATACTTGAAAAAAAAATACCAATTTCAATATGATTGGTAAAATGCGTATAACCATCTGAAGTCCATGATCTAACTTATAAAAAGAATTAATATAAGAGAAATAATTAAACAGTAAAAATACTAATAGGAATGTCATGCCCCAACCTCAAATCCACAGGTCCGAGACGCGTCTTGAGACCAGTTGTACTTAGTAGAGACTAAGCGCCCGCTTTGGATATAAAGCCTTAGTAATGGAAGGCTTACATCGGATACTTGATGGAAGTAATAGGACATAAATATGAAGTCCGGTAATATCGTGAGTACACAGCGGAATAAATATCATTATAGGTACACACAGTACACCCCTACGCAGTCGATAACATAAATGACCCTACAAGCCTAAAAATATAAGTGTCCTCACTCAGAAGGGAAGAGGTTCGCAGACCTCACTAGAAATCCCCAGCAATCCCATGCGGTGCTCCTGTAACCCGTGTCCTACTCCTCGAGATCTAAAAAGATAGCCAACAAGTGGATGAGCTTTCGAAACGAATGCTTAGTAAGTACCCCCACTAGGAAAACAACGAAGTCATGCCACATATAATACAATATAAGACAAAGGAAATCAATCCAAAATAGCATGAAGCAACCCAATGAACATGGCCAAGTCAAACAATGTTGGGATCACAATCCACACAATCCAAGCAAAGCGGGAGTCTCAAACCTACCCCAAAGGACATACCAAACGGTAGGGACTCTAATCCATGAACAAATAAACAATCACAAGATCATGACCAGCAATCTAAAAGGCTCACAAGTCATCTCCCCAGGTAATCATGGCCAGAGTCGGATCATCGGCCTAAGTCGGTATCGACCCTCGGTTGATCTGATTTCGAAAGTTCCAGCGGTAGCTATAATCCACAAGCATGTACACACAAGGTGGTACCACCTCACTAGCGGGTATATGTAACAACTAGGGTATTCTCCTCATTTTGGCGGGAATCCACGGCTTGAAGGTGTCCTCCACCTTGGACGTCCACGAAACCACGCTCCCTCACAACATTGTACCAAGGCGGAGAATCCACAAGAATAGGGACGGTGGCGCATACCTGACTAGCACACAAGCTCAACGTGTTTCCACAGCCAAGGACCACCTCATGAGTAGGCATGCTTAGCGCGGGCATGAAACACATACCGAGTGGAAGCAATCATCCAACGAATCAAGTATACAAGCATGGAATCAAGAATCAAGAAAGCAATCATCAAAAGAATCAAGTGAACATGCATAATAAGCATGGAATCAAGGAAACAATCATCCAACAATAAGGGAGAGAGACGGAAGTACTTATCTGTGTTTCAGAGTCGTCTAGCGTCTGTTAATGCTCCCCTCTTACGCGGCTCTACTCTTTGGTCCAGGATCTGACAAGTGAAAATTTATTCTTAGTATCTTTTTGAATGCATACAACGTATTTACTCCTAACTGGGTTTTTATTTGCACCTAATCGTGCATATAGCATGCTCTCTTAAAACTTGGTGGTGTATAAGTACCACAACACCCTACTTAACTATGTATTGGGCCAATTAATTAAATCCATTTCTAATGCATTGGGTTCAGCCGCCCAAGGTCTAGATGGCTATTGAAATGGGATGTGGCCCACCAATTCATCTTAACTCAGTGATTCAAAAATGGCCTTCTGTTCTCTACATATAAGCCCAGGCCCATCAAGCCTTCAAGCCTCCCTTGCCATTCAATTGGAACATGGTCCCATAACTACATGAAATGTTTCATGGCCCGGTAGGCTGACACCAATCCATCTACATGATCTTCCACAAACTTAATCATTCACATACATATATTTGGCCCATCAATGATCTCATGCCTCACATCCTTATTACCTCATGAAGTGGGCCGTGGCCCACTGATTCACTCAAAATGAGCCCACTCAAAGCTAAAGCCTCCCCATTAAGCTAAGTCACTTATCAAGCCTATTAAGCATTCAAACCCTCCTTTATAAGTTAAGATCCACTTGAAACTTGGCCCATGCCACCCCCTTTATCATTTGAATGACCATGATTCATAACACGGTCCCTTATTAGGCTTCAATGCATCCAAACTCATGGGAGGTGGGCCCATGTGACATATACGCCTATATTAGAAGTTAAGGAAGTATAACCTTTAATTATTCCTCTTCTCATGCAACCATGCTTATCTAGTCAACACTGACCAGTTGCGTTGGGTTAATTCAACACTTAACTATCATTATCACCTCCTGTCTTATTTTATAATCAATGAAATTGTTCCCGGTTAATTAGCTTAAACACTTGGTCAATAGCGCTCTCCAAAGCACCTCTCCCTCTCATGCTTTTAATGGATTTATTACCACCGATTCCATGCATGAACACGTCTTTGCTAATCTTCATTAGGCCCAAAGAAATCTAATGAAGGGAAAAATGTTTCCCTCTCACTTTCAGTCCACCATCAACTTCAGCCCAAACTACACTCCTCTCTCCCATTAACTCCCGAACCTACAATTGAGCGTTCATAACCTTCTCTACTAGCAGTGGGGTGATACGCTTGATCTGCATTTCAGTGAGTTCTGAGAGGCCAGCCATGCAGGAAGATGAAACACAAGCACGTGACACCCATGCCATGGAGAAAGTGGTGGCACCCAACCAACTTAGAGAGCGTGCGAAACGTGCTCACGTGCAACCAGCGTGGATGAAAGACTATTGCTGCAAATGATTGGCGCGCGTTCATGGATGGGCGTGGCGGAAATTTGGCGGTCGGTTATGAATCGCAGCGTATCTCCACCGCATCACTTCATTAGGTGATGTTTTTTCACGCTGATTACCACTCTCACGGCATTTGGGTGCTTTATTGAACTTTTACTATAAAAGCTGAGTGTAATTTTACGATGCTTTTTATGAATATCTGAATGAATCCTCTCTTTTCTGGTCTTCTTCTCCAAATATCCCTCTCCTTCTCCCTCTGATTCCCCTGTCTTCTTCTCTGGAGCTTACCCTTGCTCGAAAAGGGCTCAGATACGTCTCAGAACGTATCATTTGGTGCTTTCGTTGCTTTCTCCCTCTGATGGCGAACTCTGCTGAGATTTTGGATGCTTTGAAGGCATTGCGAGCGGAGCTGAGAGCTGAAATCAGCGATCAAGCTTTGTCTCATCACAGATCTATGGAGCAATACATGGCCACCATTGACGCACGTTTTCAAGAGCTCAGATCTCAAGTTTCCCCACCCCCATCTTGTCTTTCAATCACTTTCGGCCACCGAGTTCAAGCGGAGGGCATGATATGGCTCTCTCACTAGAGCCATGAAGATGGAGTTACCGGTTTGATGGTTACGATCCTAATAGGCTGGATTTTTTAGTCTTTGAGGAGTTTTTTTATTTCCATGGCACTCCGGAGGCTATGCGACTTCGTATTGTTTCTTTTCATTTGGAGGGCAAGGCTTCCGCATGGTTTCAGTGGATGAAATCCAACAATCTGCTCTCGACGTGGCCAAGCTTTCTTGTTAATCTCCGGCAACGCTTTGGTGCCTCGACCTTTGATGATCCTCAGGGCGCTTTATCCAAATTATCTCAGACATCCTCTGTGGCTGATTTTCAATCATCTTTTGAAGAGATGATGAACAAGGTTACAGGCATCTCTGAACCTTTGTTGATATCCTTCTTTATCAGTGGTCTCCGGGATGAGATCCGGCGTGAGATGCTGTTAACCAAACCAGCTTCATTAATGGAGACATTTGCGTTGGCTAGGGCTTACGAAGCACGCGTGGAGGATTCTGTTTCAGAGCATCGCTCTTGGTCCAAGGTATTCACCAAACCTAACTCTACTTCTGTTAATCATCCAAGGAATGTTCATTCTCCGGTTCCACATCCTAGTGCCCCGGCTCCTGCTAACAATCAAGGAACACCATTGCTAACTGCTCCACCACGCACCAATACTTCTCCTCCCCTATTACCAACTCCTAACCTTCCAGTAAAACGTCTCACTCCTGCTGAACTTCAAGACAGACGTAACAGGGGATTGTGTTACAATTGTGATAAAAAATATGTCGCGGGACATCGTTGCAAGAGTAAATTCCTTCTCCTTTTAGGAACTGATGATGATGACACCCACGATCCACTGATGGAACCAAGGACACCTTGGATGATCCTGATCTGGAGGAGGAGGTAGCCACTTGCAACACTCTTGAAGGGCAGGACAACCTTCGCTCCTTACAGTTGGAAGGAGTAATTTACAGGCACAAGCTCAGGTGTACTTAATGATAATGGCGCCACACATAACTTCATTAAACCCAGACTTGCGGAGAAGTTGGGTTTACCTGTTCAATCTGTTAAATCATTCAAGGTATATATTGGCAGCGGTGCTCATTTGGTGTGTAATTTACTGTGCCCGCAAGTACCTATCACCATGCAGGGGCATGCATTCAAGATAGATCTATATGTCTTGTTGATCGGAGGCCCGGATGTGGTCTTGGGGTGGCAATGGCTCCATAGTTTGGGACGTGTCGTCCATGATTATCCAGCTCTTACCATGGAGTTTCAGTGGCAAGGCAATACAGTAAGCTTGTGTAGTGAACCTTTATCTGATACTCGCCAGGTCTCTTTTCATCAATTGCAGGCTCTTATCCAGTGCCCTGAGTTTTCTGAGCTGTTTGAATTGCACCAACTACCATTGGAACAAACAACACCATCTACTGAACAGCATCAAGAGAGTATTGAATTTCCCTCTAACTTGCCACAGGCTGCTGTTCTTTTACTGCAGAAATACCAGAGCATATTTGGTATTTCCACACAGTTACCACCACACAGAGCAGTGGATCATCGCATTCATCTTATGCCAAACAGCAAACCAGTCAATGTTCGACCTTATCGGTACCCCCATTTTCAAAAAAATGCCATGGAGACACTGGTTCGTGAAATGCTGGACCAAGGGGTCATTCGACCCAGCCACAGCCCCTTCTCTTCTCCTGTTTTACTGGTGAAGAAAAAGGATGGGTCCTTTCGCTTTTGTGTGGATTACAGAGCCCTCAATGCTGCCACTATCAAAGATAAATTTTCCATTCCCACCATTGACGAATTGTTGGATGAGTTGGGAGGAGCTTCAATATTCACTAAACTAGATCTTCGAGCTGGTTACTACCAAATTCGTATGCATGCCAAGGATGTCTATAAAACAGCCTTTAGAACTCATGAGGGCCATTTTGAATTCCTTGTCATGCCCTTTGGATTGTCCAATGCTCCATCAACATTTCAAGCGACTATGAACCAGATCTTTGCTCCCTTCCTTCGGAGGTTTGTAATTGTGTTCTTTGATGACATTTTGGTATACAGTTCTTCTCTTGATGGCCATCTGAACCACTTGGAGCAAGTGTTAGCTTGTTTCTTGAGACAAATCACTTCTTTGTCAAGCTAGCCAAATGCATGTTCTCGCCAATCCTCTATTGAATACTTGGGCCACATAGTAAATTTGAATCCGGGCGTCAGGGCTGATCCTCAGAAGATATCTGCCATGGTAAACTGGCCTATCCCAACAAATTTGAAGCAGCTCAGAGGCTTCCTGGGCCTCACCAGGTACTACAGAAGATTCATCAAGGGCTATGCTACAATTGCTCAACCTCTCACTGAGCTTTTATGCAAAGACGCTTTTCTATGGACCACAGCAGCTACTGAAGCCTTCAATGCTTTGAAACAAGCCATGACTTCGCACACACTGTTTGAAACTCCCTAATTTCAACATTGAATTTGTTATCGAGGACGCTTCCAATGCGTGTATTGAGTCAGTACTCATGCAAGACAACCACCCAATTTCATACTTGAAGAAATTTGGCCCGAAACTCAGTGGTGCATCTACATACATTCGCGAGCTGCATGCTATTGTTGAAGCTGTTCAAAAATGGCGCCAATACCTCCTTGGAAGAACCTTTGTTATTCGGACAGATCATAGAAGCATCAAAGAACTCTTATACCAGGTGCTACAAACCCCTGATCAACAGGCTTATATTCGTAAGCTGATGGGCTTCAACTTCAAGATTGAGTACAAGACTGGTCACACTAATGCCGTTGCTGATGCATTATCCAGGGTTCATGAAGAGCACACAAACATCATAGCACAACACCTCACACTTGCTAGTGAACCATTACCTGATCTTCTTGTTACTCTTCAGAGAGAGAATTCAACCCTGGAGGAGCTCAAGGCTGCGCTGCATCAAGAATACAAGGAGGAAAGCTTGATCCGGCTTCTCTCACCAATGGCATTTTTCTTTGTATATGATGATATTTTATTGGCAAACAATCATCTCTGAAGGACTTACTTCTCCATGAATTTCATGCTACTCCTATGGTCAGGCATCCTGGCATTAAGAGAACGCTTGCTCGTCTCTCCTCTTGTTTCTACTGGCCTTCTATGCGCCAAGATGTGGAGGCTTGGATAGCCTCATGCTTGATCTGCCAACAAATTAAGAGCTCCACCCAAGCCCCTGCAGGACTTTTACATCCATTACCAATACCTGATAAGGTGTGGGAGGAAGTAACTATGGACTTCATCACTGGGCTCCCTCCAATGCGCGGTCTGACAGTGATTATGGTGGTTGTTGAATGGCTAACCAAAACAGCTCATTTTGGTGCACTGCCTACCCATTTCACTGCCAGTCATGCTGCTGCTTTGTTTGCTGATTTGGTGGTAAGGTTACATGGATTTCCCCGTTCAATTATCTCCGATCGTGACCCCATTTTCGTAAGTCATTTTTGGAGGAAACTCTTTGAACTCAGTGGGACGTCCCTGAGGCACAGCACTGCCTATCACCCCCAAACTGATGGGCAATCGGAGGTGACTAACAGGGGCCTGGAGCAGTACCTTCGTGCCTTCACACAAGAGAAGCCAGCCAGCTGGGTTACCTTCTTAGGGTGGGCAGAATTCAGCTACAACACCAACTATCACAGCAGCCTCAAAATGACACCATTTCAAGCTCTGTATGGGCGACCTCCTCCACTCATTCCAGCCTATGTTAAAGGAACAACTAAAATTCAGTCCTTGGAGGAATTCTTGTTGGAACGAGATGCCCTGTTGAAACTACTGAAATCCAACCTGCAGGCTGCACAGCATAGGATGCAACAAAAAGCCAATGCCCATCGCCGAGAACTCACCTTGAACGTCGATGACATGGTACTGGTAAAGCTTCAACCTTACCGCCAAAGTACGGTCTCTCAGAGGTTATCTCAGAAGCTGGCTCCGAAGTATTTTGGCCCCTTCCGAGTGATGGAACGCATTGGCACGGTCGCATACCGCTTGGAGCTGCCACCTGGGTGTCGTATTCACCCTGTTTTTCATATCTCGAATCTGAAGCCTTTTCGTGGAAATGTAGAATTTTTGGCTCGATCTCTACCGGCTATTACGACGGTGGAGGGCCCGGTTTTCTCTCCACTTGCTATCATTGCTACTCGCCAGCTACTTCGGAACGGCAAACCTTTCCAGCAGGTGTTAGTGCAATGGAAAGGCGTTCCACCAGAGGAGTCGACTTGGGAAAATCTGGAGGAGTTCACTCGACTCCATCCTGATCTCCAGCTTGAGGACAAGCTTGGTTTTCAAGAGGGTGCGAATGATACGCCAGCACCGCTCGAGCTGAGTTCTGAGAGGCCAGCCATGCAGGAAGATGAAACACAAGCACGTGACACCCATGCCATGGAGAAAGTGGTGGCACCCAACCAACTTAGAGAGCGTGCGAAACGTGCTCACGTGCAACCAGCGTGGATGAAAGACTATTGCTGCAAATGATTGGCGCGCGTTCATGGATGGGCGCGTGGCGAGGGCTGGGCAGTCGGTTATGAATCGCAGGCGTATCTCCAGCTGGCATCACTTCATTGGCTGATGTTTTTTCACGCGGATTACCACTCTCACGCTGGGTGCTTTATTGAACTTTTACTATAAAAGCTAGTGTAATTTTCTGATGCTTTTTTTATCGAATATCTGAATGAATCCTCTCTTTTCTGGTCTTCTTCTCCAAATATCCCTCTCCTTCTCCCTCTGATTCCCCTGTCTTCTTCTCTGGAGCTTACCCTTGCTCGAAAAGGGCTCAGATACGTCTCAGAACGTATCATCAGGTCTGAGGGTCTGAGCGGCGCTGGTGTCCCAACGACATTTGCCGGCAAGGTTCAGCATGGTTTCAAGGCCCCAACCGACTGACAACAGTGGGTATGCATAGTTAACTTCTGACGGGATTTTCGAGCCGTTCAAGCATGTATGCACGCATTCAGGGTCTTGTAACCTCGCAAAATGATTCTCAAAGGAGGTCGAATGCTTACTGGAGGGATGGTGGCCCAACCGACTAACAGCAGTGAGTGAGTATAAATAGTTCTATGTATTTCACAATCAGAAATTTGTGCTTTCAGATTCTGTACTGTGAGTGGCTTATGTTATGTATTTTACAGTATTTAGATAGACAATTTAATAACTTTTACAGAATAATTAGCATTTATAGGAATGAATCTGAAGAAATATTTCTTAGTTTAGTGACCAAAATAGAAACTCGCACATAGTTTAGTGATCATCTGATACGATTTATTCCATCCCAGTTAATGCACCGGAATCACCGCCGGAGGATGACGTTGAAGGAGAGGCACGTGGAACAAAAGAACCAGCTGATCAGATAATCACGAGGGTGGGGGACACACGCGTCGGCGTTAAGTAGCGTAGGATTGAATGAGAGACTATGTTGGTTAAGGAATCCACGTCGCAAGAGAGATGTGACTCTAGGCGTAACTTCCACATCTTTATCTTATCTTTCTGTAGTTGTTATGTTTTGTAATTAATGCATGTTGTTATTGAGTCGTGGGACCACTTTGGTCATGGAGAACGTGTTGAATGTTATATATTCAGCTAGGGATTCACTGTAGTTTTATCTTCAAGAAATATCATAACTTTCTTAGTGTTTTCTCATCTCCACTGTCATCTTCCTCCTCTTCATCTTCTAGGAGCTCGCGCTTGCTCGAAATAGCACAATCTGATACGACGTCACAGAAGGTCGTATCAAGTGGTGCTTTCGTTGAGAGCCATGGCGGAGAACAACATCCTCGAGCAGTAAAAGCACTTATCGAAGGGCAGAACCTAGCCTACACTCAAAGCTTGCAACAATACACAGCAACTATGGAGGCTCGGTTCGAGCACCTCAGCACACAGCAGTAAGAGCTTCGAGCACAACTTCTGGGAGATCCTGTGGTGACGGGAAGAGCTATTCGATCAGCTCCTCCGTTGCTTTCTCCTAAGACACCCCCCGAGGTCTTGGATCTTGGCTCGATTACTCGACGCATAAAGATGGACATTCCCAAATTTGACGGAACTGATCCTAATGACTGGATCTTTCGTATTGAAGAGTTCTTTGACTTCCACGTGACACCTCCGTCACTCCGGTTACGTATCGTCTCCTTCCACATGAGGGTCATTCTTTGGCATGGTTCCAATGGATGAAGGCAAATCATTTTCTTACCAAATGGCCCAGATTCCTCATTAACCTCTAGCAACGCTTTAGGAGCTCACTGTATGAAGATCACCAAGTGACCCTCTCGAAGTTGACGTAGACCTCAACGGTGGCGAACTTCCAAACTGCCTTTGAAGATCTCATGAACAAGGTTACTAGCATCTCGGAACCTTTGCTCATCTCTTTTTTCATCACGAGGTTGCGCTCGGACCTCCGGTGAGAGATGCTCTTAAATCGCCCTGGAACCTTGATGGAATGTTTTGCTCTGGCGCGCACCTATGAAGCACGGGTTGAGGACGCAAAGCAAGACCATCGTGTTTGGTCCAAATGGCCAAATCGGAATCTCACCCAAACCACAGCTCCACATAAACCTCAATAGACACTTCCACCAACTGGCTTGTCTCCTTTCCAACCTTCCGCTCCCTCACACAAAGACTCTACTAACTCAGCCTCGAAACCCAGCCATACAAACACCTCTACCACTCCATATCTATTCATTCTGTGCCTTTCGCCCACGGAGTTGCAAGAAAAGCGTGCAAAGGAATTATGTTACAATTGTGACCAGAAATGGGTCATCGGCCACCAATGTCGAAGCAAATTTCTTCTGTTGCTCGGCACGACGGATGATGATAAGACGACGGAGCCCTCAGACGATGGATACCCCGACGCGCCTGAGGTCTACGTAATATCAGGGGACATCTCATCCCTCAACGCGCTCGCTGGACAGGGGAACCCCCGCTCTTTACTATTAGAAGGAAGCATTGCCGAACAACCCTTCCACGTCGTCATTGATAGGGGCAGCACACACAACTTCGTCAAGCGAGCATCACAGAATCCTTGGGGCTCGCCGTTCAACCCACTCCATCTTTCCGGGTGTATATTGGCAATGGAGATTACTTGGTCTGCAACTACTATTGCCCACAGGTGGCGGTGACCATGCAGGGACATGTTTTTCCGAGTGACCTTTACATGCTTCTTCCGATCAAAGGGCCCGACGTTGTACTCGGAATTCAGTGGCTCCAGACGTTGGGGCGGGTATCACACGACTATGCTGCACTATCTATGGAGTTCCAGTGGGTAGGCGAGCCGATGACTCTTCGAGGCGAGGTTTCACAAACTCCTCGATTAATATCCTTGCACTAACTCCAGGCGTTGTTACACCATCAAGATTTCTCCAACTTATTTGAGCTGCATCAAGTTCCAGAGCTACCACACCAACATGAGCCACCTGCAGAACTTCCACTTGAGCAAGGTCTTTCCCCTGGATTACCTACACCTATACGCCGACTGTTGGATGAATATGCGTCACTGTTTGCCATTCCCCAAGGCCTCCTACCACACCGGTGGTCGACCATCGCATCCATCTTCTTCCCAACTCGAAGCCGGTCAATGTTCGGCCCTATAGATATCCTCATTTCCAAAAGAACGAGATGGAATGCTTGGTCCGTGACATGCTAGAGCAGGGAGTCATTCGGCCGAGCCAAAGTCCCTACTCTTCGCCGGTGCTTTTGGTCAAAAAGAAGGACGGAACTTACCGCTTTTGTGTGGATTACAGGGCGCTGAACGCCATCATAGTCAAAGATAAGTTCCCCATTCCCACCATTGATGAGTTGTTGGACGAGCTCGGCGGCACCACCGTGTCCACCGGGTTATCACCAAATCCACATGCACACGTGTGACATCTACAAGACGGCGTTCCGCACCCATCAAGGCCACATTGAATTCCTCGTGATGCCATTTAGGTTGTCCAACGCGCTATCTACATTTCAAGCCACCATGAACCGCACCTTGGCTCCGTTTCTCCAGTGATTCGTCGTCATGTTCTTTGATGACATCCTTGTATACAGCACTACATTGGATGATCACATAGAACACCTTCAACAGGTTTTCTCATGCCTGCAATCCCATAATTTTTTCATCAAACTTTCCAAATGTCTTTTTGCTCAGGCAACCATTGAATATCTCGGGCACATCATCTCCTCCGCCGGAGTACAAGCGGACCCTCGTAAAGTGGAAGCAATGTTACAATAGCCTCAACCATCCAACCAGAAGCAGCTAAGAGGATTTCTCGGACTTACCGGTTACTATCCGAGGTTCATCAAGGGGTTTGCCGCGGTCGCAGCACCACTAACTGATCTTTTGTGCAAAGATAGTTTCAATTGGACAAAGAATGCCACAACAGCATTTGAAACCCTCAAGCAAGCCATGGTGAATGCGGTGGTTCTCAGGTTATCCGACTTCAATCTGGTGTTTGTTCTAGAAACGGACGTGTCCAATGTAGGTGTCGGGGCATTGCTCATGCAAGAGGGGCATCCCGCGGGCTTACTTCAAAGGAGATTGGGTCCAAGGCTTCGCCGGGCGCCGACTTATATCAAGGAGTCGCATGCGATTATGGAGGCCTTGCACAAGTGGCGCCAATATCTCCTAGATCGATTCTTCATCATTCGCACCGATCACAAAAGCATCAAAGAACTGTTTCAACAAGTGGTTCAAACCCTATATCAGCAACTTTATATCCGAAAATTGTTAGGGTTTTATTTCCGCATTGAGTATAAAGCGGGTCATCTGAACCGGGCGGCTGATTCCCTGTCAAGGGTGCATGAAGATATAACGATTGCCCCACCTGAATCCTCACTGGCGTGTTTATTTGTTGCAAGCCACCCCGTTTGTGAGCTTCTCAAGCTCCTCCGACGGGAGAACTCCACTATGGATGATTTGGTCGACCTGCATCGACGATTCAATGAAGGAACTTTATCAGCAGCTTACTCGGTAAATGAAGGTATTTTGTTATATCGTCAACGATATTACATTAGTCAACATTCAATCCTAAAGCCAAAGCTGCTAAATGAATTCCATGCCATACCGATAGCTGGCCATTCAGGAGTGATGCGCACGTTGGTCCGCCTCGCTGCAGCATTCTTTTGGCCACACATACGTCGTGATGTCGAGGCTTATGTGGGTGCCTGAGTTGTGTGTCAACATTCCAAATCTTCAACTCATGCTCCGGCCGGGCTACTACAACCCTTGCCCGTTCCCTCCGGGGTGTGGGACGACGTGACAATGGATTTTATTATTGGGCTCCCATCATCTCGCGGATTCACTATTATCCTAGTTGTCGTGGATCGTCTTACCAAAACAACCTACTTCGGAGCTCTGCCAACTAACTTTACAGCTTCTCAAACAGCAACTTTGTTTGCCGATATAGTTGTCAAGCTCCATGGCTTCCCACGCACGATCACCTTAGACCGCGATCCGAATTTTGTGAGCCACTTCTTGAAGAAACTCATTGAGCTAAGCGGCACCACCCTGACCACAGCACAGCGTATCATCCCTAAACCGACGGCGAAACGGAAGTCGTTAATCGAGGCCTCGAGTAATATTTCAGGGCCTTCAAGCATGAGAAACCCTCTGTCACGCCCCGATCTGGATTCCAAGACCCCGAGCACGTGAACAGACCTGCCGTAACCAAGCAAGATGCATCTCACTAGGCTACAAGGCCTCAGTAAGTAACAGCAGATAACATATAATCAAAATAAATAACTTAATTAAAAGGTCACAGCGGAAACAAAATCAAATAAGTGGGTCCAAATACCCTACATAAGCCAGGCCCTATAAGGGTCCTACAAATAAAAAGTCTCACACTCAAACAAATAAAGATAAATGAGATCCTCGGACCTCTGCTATCAACCCAACCCTTGAACGGCTCCTGTACGCTAGACTCCTACTCCTCAGGATCTGAAAACATGAAGAAAAACAAGTGCGTGAGCTTTCGAATGGAAAGCCCAGTAAATACCCTTGCGGAGGTTCAAGAATATCATAATATCAAGTAAAAATGATGATCAAGTCAAATCTTAGGGCCACGCCCCTCAAGCAATCCCTAGGAGTCTACCAAAAAAATTAAAAAAAAAATTAAAAAAAAGGCAAGGTACGACCCCTAACAATAGAAGCCCTCGAGCTTCGATAAGAGTTCTAATGGAAGCTCAGCAAACACCTCCCCTGGCCAGCATGATCAGCAAACTTGCTGCAAAATCAACCCTTTGGTCGTATGTTAGTAGCGCCACCTCTCAGACGCGATGTCGACACGCGCCAAAGAATCACCCCCACCGACGCGGTGACAACAGTAGTATCATCCCTCTGGCATGGCAAGCCGAAACGCCGGGGTGTCTCATCCCTGATTGTTTCCCAAATGGAGCCCCCACGCTCCATTGAGTCCGGGCGGAAGACCAAACAACAAACAGGGATACCAACATCCCGAAACATCCAAGCATGCTCAAAAGAATTCCAAATGAATGAAAGAAGCATGTAGGGAATCAAAGGCAATAATATCAAGAATATCAAAAGTCAAGAAATACTTTGAAGAGTGGGTACGAGGCAGTGTACTTACCTCAATAATGTCGCCTGGGATTATTTCGCAAAATCCAGCCTGTCACAACTCTATCTCAAAACCTGATAATAAGTCTTATATCAGTGTCGGTAATATTTTAAATTTTCTAATAGAACATAAAAGATTATCTAAACGGGCCTAAGTCCAACTTGTGGGCCTTTCCTCGTGTTCCTATATCATTTTACCTTAAATCACTAAATTTATTTATTTCCATAAATAGAATACTGTGGCCTGGTGGTTAAGGCCTACTACTCCCTTTGGAGAGGTCTCGAGTTCAATCCTCTCTACTTTCCTTTTTTATCTCTTTTATTTCCTTCTATAGAGATATCTAGACAAACCTGATGGATTCAATCACAAATGAAACATGGCCATGTTGGTTAGGGCCCAACATGGTGTGAGAGAGGTCTAGGTTTCAAATCTCTCCTCTCACAACCTCCTTTTATTTTATTTTTGTTAGTTGATTAGATCAAGACCCAATTCTCCTGACCCAAGTCTAAATCCATTCCTATTTGATCGAACCCGATCAACTAGTCAGCAGGTTGGCCCAACCAAGTTACTTTGTCCAAGCCCTTCTTGATTTGATCAAGTCATTTAAATTGAGACTCGGACCCAAGTCTAATTAACTAATCAACTCAGGCACAACTCACTTGATTGAACCAAATCACGTCTAGTTGATTTAAAACCAAGCCCAAATCATTCATCATCTCATTAGACCCAACCCTTTAGAAGTTGGTCCAACCTAACCATGATTTGATCCAAGCCCAAACCCAACCGGTTAAACCTAACCCTTTATCCAAGCTTAATTATCCAATAATTTAACTAATCCTTGATTAATTAAATTATTCCACTAATCAACTTACCAATTAGTAATTAGTCTTCAACTAAGCTATCAATTAACTTAATTAATTAATTAATCATAGTTTAGTTTTTTTTAATTTTTCTTTTCTTTTTCCCTTTCTCTCTAGAACCGCGCTCGTCGTCGTGGTGGAGCCTCGGCCTCTGCCCGGTAGTCTCTTGCGAGCTCTCAGGTGGCCTATGTCTGGGGAAACCCGCACTGAGATCCCCTCTGGCCAAAACCCGCCTCCTCACCTCTCCTAATTCTAAAATCCACGGCGGCGCCTCCGAAGTCTCCTTTCCCGGCGCCCGTTATCTTATATGCATGCATGCTGGTTATTAACGAACAGAAGGGAAGAAAGAGACTTACCGGAGGGCAACTGTCTGTCGTATTCCTCACGGCGTAACTCCTCTGTGGCTCCGGTGCTCTCCTGAAGGTGACCACGGCTATCAGATGCTAACGACTCCAGCTGCGAGCCCGAACCAGCTCAGACTCCCTTGGGTCCCTTCCTAGACTGGTAAATTGCCGCGCGAAGCCCCAACAAATTTAGCCCTACTAGGCCTCTCCCTTACGCTCTCTTTCTCAGAAGACAGAGAAGAAGAAGTAGACGGTGATGCTAGGGTTTGAGTTCGGCGTCCTTTTTATAGACCACGGAGAGTATCTCCTCACGATAAATCAAGTAATCAGATCAAATCCTTCATTTTCCAGCTGATATGCGCCAAGAAGAAGCGATTCTCGCGACATCGCTACGCTACGCTTAAACGAAAGCGCATCTCATGCCTCGTGATCGTCTTATTATGGGATCTGGCGGTTGAGACTCGATCGCACCATGCGACTGCTTTACGAGTGGTTAATCCCCTGCCTCCGAGATGGTGTGGATCTCTCCATCGAACGCCTCAGACGCCTCGATCCTCACAACCAAGAGTTTTCCGTGAATTTTGTAAAGGGTCCCTCAATTGTTTTAAAATTAATAAGTACAACATGCCTTGAGTGAGGAGAAGTTCCATTCCAATCCCCTGAATATAAATGTCTTCCATGAAGGTCCTTAGCTTGAGAGAGAGACGTCATTCCTATTCAGTCCTTGGTGTTTTATGAAGTTATAAGGAGGTTCCGGGCAGCCCAATAACTTTTAATTTAGGAATTAAAATCATTATTCAGCAGAATCCACGCCTGTCAAAACTCTGTCTCACAACCTGATAATAAATCCTATATCAGTAATTCGCAACATCGTATGATTCTAGATGTGTATACAAGATGCTCTAATTGGGTCCGGCCCAACATAATGGGCCTTCCTTTATTCACTATGTCACAGCCCTTAAATACTTATCTATCTATATTACTAAAGAGAAAGGAACGGTTACAAGGTTTTTTTAATTTCCAAAAAATTTAAAAACACGAGAAAATTGGATTGGGGTATTCGAATTTTCTCAGATTTTTGGATTTTTTCAAATTTTAAAATCTCACACACGATCGATCACGTGGTTTCCTAAAGCCTGAAGGTGGTTATGATGGCGTTGTTTCGTGGTGGTTGTTATTACGGGATATCACTCCTCAATGTCTCATGTCATTTCAAGTACGGAAACTTCTCTCTCCGTTTGGTCGCGAGCAGCTATGCACAAATTAATCGCTGGCCGAAAAAGTATGTTTTAATTTTCTTTCTATTGACAGATTTTTTTTTTTTTAAATTTTGATTGTTTTCATATATTCTTGGAATCCTCGATTGGATTAAGAATGAGAATTGGTAAGGATAGAGTTATTTTCATATTTTTTATTTTGATATGGTTTCATAAGGATAAAGTAGTGATTTATTTATTAATTTATATTTTTGTTTTTTTAAAATTTTATCATTCAGACTCCTATGCTTGAATTTTTGGATGCAAAAGTGACACCAGCCCACATACATATTATTATTCACGTGAGGAAAAGTAGGTTTTAATTTTCTTTCTTTTGGAATATTTTTTTTTTAAATTACTGGAGTTATTGAAATTTGTCATTTTTTTTTAATTTACAAATCTAATGCATCGCACTCTTTCCTCAGGTTGTTATACCACTCAAACTTCTCTCTTGATCCGATAAAGAATGGAAATTGGTAAAGATAAAGTTATTTTCATATCTTTTGATTTTGATTTGGTTTCTTAAGGATAAGTAGTGATTTTTTTATTAATTTATGTTTTTGTTTTTTTTAAAATTTTATGTTTCAGACTCGTGTGCTTGAATTTTTGGATGTAAAAACAGCCAGCGCACAAATTAGACGCCGGCGGAAAGAGTAGGTTTTAATTTTCTTTATTTTGGGAGAATTTTTTTAAATTTTTATTATTATTTTGATATATTCTTGGAATCGTCAATTGTATTAAGAATGAGAATTGGTAAGGATATAGTTATTTTCATATGTTTTGATTTTGATTTGGTTTCTTAAGGATAAAGTAGTTATTTATTTATTAATTTATATTTTTGTTTTTTTTTTTAAATTTCATGATTCAGACTCCTGTGCTTGAAGTTTTGGATGCAAAAGCAACACAAATTAGTCTCCGACAGAAAAAGTAGGTTTTAATTTTCTTTCTTTTGGCAGAATTTTTTTAAATTTTCTTATTATTTGGATATATTCTTGGAAACGTCAATTGGATTAATTCGTGTGGGAAACTACGTTGAGTTATACTATTTATTTTAATTTTAGTTTTTTTTAATCTTTCTTATGCATTAGTTCAATTTTTTTGTTGCAAATCTAGGGTTTTGGTTTGGAAAGAGGAATGATTGCTATAATTATTGTTCTTTATCTAATAGGAGGTTTTTACCCCCAAACACCATTATTTTTCTTTGAGATGGGAAATAAGCTAATGCACGAATTGGGTTTTAATGGCTTAGACTTTTTTTTATAGGAATAATCAATAACTTCTTTGTCTTCAATAAAACAAATTAGACTGGATTTATTGAAATTTGTCAGATTTTTTGTTTTTTTTAAATTACAAATCTAATGCATCGCACTCTTTCCTCAGTTTGTTATACCACGTGATCTCTCTCTATCCGATAAAGAATGGGAATTGGTAAGGATAAAGTTATTTTCATATGTTTTTATTTTGATTTGGTTTCTTAAGGATAAGATAGTGATTATTTTATTAATTTATATATTTTTTTTAAAAAAATTATGATTCAGACTTCTTTGCTTGAATTTTTGGATGCAAACAAATTAGTTACTCCTCTATTCTCTCAACTGGTACGTATTGATCTTGCCTTTTCTGGTTTAATTTAATTTAATCCAAAAAATTTTGGTTTAAGTTACAATTATTAATATTTAATCTCTTTAGAGAATCTATTAAAAAGTGCTAATAAAACTAAAATAAAATTTCATATAAAAATATAAAATAATAATAAAAATATTAAATTTCACATAAAAATATAGAATACAAATAAATACTTACGATCATTAACCACCTTTGACTATTTCTTTAAAAACCAAATCTTACATTATTTCCTGCATTCATTTGAAAATGTTAGTTTTTAATACTTTAAAACTTTAGGTATTTAATTTTTTATTTAATCGAATCTAACACTTAACATCTGTTTAGAAAATTTGTTAAATACCTTAAAACTTTAAATAATTATTTTTTTTATTTGTGTGAACTATTTTGTTGTTTAAATGTATGTTAGTGATATTGATATAAAAAGAGAAAATAAGATTGGGCATTATAAAATTCACATAACTTTAAATTTTTAATATTAAAAATTTGAAATATCTATCACGTTGTTTCCTATACTGTCGGGCGATTATGTCTCAAAGTTTCTTTTGTTCAATCTCCTCTCCACAATCCCTCTAAAACACTGAAAATACTCGCTTTTCTTCTATGAGTCCCTTGCATGCCTCTGCTCCTACTCTAGTGGAGGATTGTTAATGGGCGCTTGAGGTTTTTGCATTTAAGATGGAAGACTTCGAGGACAGATTTACATTAATAATTTTATTAATAAGATTTGTGAATCCACGTTATATCCTCAGTTATATCAAATTCCTTATAAAACCAATACGAATATTCTTTAATTAATATATTTAAACAAGTGAAAAAAATATCAGCTAAATAATAAAACCCTTCATGAGTTCATTCCAAATTATTCGTTTTAAAATTCATTTTACATACTTTAAAATTTTAATAATTAAGCAATGTTCCAAATTTGTTTAAATATCGAATTTTTTTTCTTTATTCATTTGAAAATATACAACGTAATACTTTAAAACTTTGAGTATTCACTAAGAATTTCATAGAATCCTTTACTCTATTTTATTTTGATTTTTTTAATATCTAAAATTGAAAAATTTTATTTTAAGTAGGGCTACAATCTTATCTCTTAGTAAAACGAGCCAAGAGAACAATTAAAAAGGAAAAATTTTAATAGACAGCCTCTCCCGCGGAATTCACATTGCTCTTTTAAAAAGTAAAAGATAAAAAAATAAATTTCGCAAAATATTATAAAATTAAATTAAATTTCTAGGCAACACCTCAAGCCTTATCAAAATCCGTTTATAAACAAAACAAATATTCTATAATTAATATATTTCATAACTATCTGAAATCTATTAATTAATTTCATATTTATCTTTTAATTCAATATTTGAATAGACAGGTCATCACTTTAAGAATTAAGAATATTACACAACAATTTAGAAATTTTAAACCCTTTAGAAAATCTATTAAAATTTGCAAATAAAAAGTATATTGCACATAAAAAAATATAAACTAGAAAAAAAAACTAATAATAAAAACCCCTCAAACCTAAACAAAATTCTTATATAAATAATTTCATAACTTTAAAAAAATATCATCCAAATAGGCAAACCCTTCTTGAAGAGAATATTCCTTTGAAAATTTAATTTTCAATAATTTTAGAATTTAAATATTTATCATTTTGTTTAAAATCAAATCTTATATTATTTCCGTTATTCACTTGAAAATATATTATTTAATACTTTAACACTTTAAGTATTTAATTTTAAAATAATAAACAAAATCCACCAAGGACCCCATGACAAATAGTTCACTATTCAAGAAATGAATAGTGAATTATCTATTAATTTTATAATTTCATCGAACCTAAAACGTAAAACCAATATCGTTACTTTATAATTTTATAATTTTATTTAATGCTATATAGTTACTTTCATAATTAAATTTAAATTATCCAATTTGTTTATAATATTCATATTATTAGATATGTGAAAAAATGTAAAAATTTAACATAACATAAAAATATGATAAAATAAATTGATTAAAAATTTATAATACACACCAGAAAAATGGAAAAATTAGTAATCTAAGTGTTTCAAATGAATTATAAATTATAAATTAATTTTTGAATAAATGCAAGCAAATGCAAATGCAAACAAGCAATTTTGTTTGTTGGTTTTGAAAGAAGCTGTTATGAGTTATTATATTATTCAACATGTTTTTTTATTTATTCATTCATCTATGTCATGTTTATTTAATTTTATTATGTTAATTTATTTATGATAATATTATTTATATATTTGTTTAATTATTAATTAATTTGTTGTCTATTACGCCATTAATGAGTTAGCTAGATTGGATTCTAATACATGCTAATATAATACAGTACATGATATATAATAAACGATATGGTCATACAGGTTTAAAGTCATTATGGATATGTCAAGAGAGTTATTTAGTTCACAATTACAAGCTAAATTAGCCATACAACATAGGATGTTGTTATTATACAACCAGAGGAGACAACGTACGAATGAATATGACAATCCTATTAGAAAAATACACAAAATCTTACGTCATTATAGAATGATACAAATACGATCAAGATAAATGGGGATATGAGCGTCGAGGAATATTTGTCTTCACTCATGTATGAAAGATATCTTTTTGTCATATCCAGTAACGACTTATTGAGAAGATTAAATGACTTGGAGACACCAGTGTATTGTGTACTTCAATTAAATGACGAAGATAAATATAGTCATTTGGAAGCAATGAATCAAATGACAATCAAACAAAAAAGATACAACTTCTTAATTTTTTCTATTTCATATTTTTTAGATATGCCTATATTTAAAGATAACTGACATCTTACATATTTTTCAGGCTAAAAGAATGAAGACCTATAACAAACTCAAATAAGGGGAACATTCATGCATGTTAATATTTAATATTATTTGCTTTACATGTACTGCACATAATTTATTTATAAGTATATGAAGATTGTGAATATTATTTTTATGATTTATAACTTCTTGAAATAAATTTAAATAAGATGCAATTCTTGGGTTTTTATGTGTGTAAAAACTATATTTTTTTTAATTATATCGCTTAAACGTAATTTACAGAAGTTATAAACATATAGATTTAAAAAATTGCCACCCTTATATATCAAAAGATAGATATAATATCACATTTAAAATAAATTAATAATATTTAAATAATATTATTCATTAAATCCCGAGCAAGGCGAGGGCCATTTGCTTGTACTTGACTATTTATACAAAGAGGCCCAGGTGGCCTGGTGGTTAAGGCCCACCACTCCCTTTAAGAGGTCCTTGGTTCCATTCCCTCAACTTACCTTTTTATTCTCTTTTATTTCCTTTCTTAGCTTTATCTAACCAGACCTGACTTACCTTATCCAAATTGAAACAAGGCCATGGTGGTTAAGGCCCATTAGTGGGTTGTGGGAGGTCTAGGTTCCAATTCTCCTCTCCACCATCTTTATTATTATTTTATTTCTTATTTTCCTTATTACTTGGTTAGACTAGCCCAACTATTTGATCCACCCATCACCCTTTTAAGTTGGTTAAGCCCTGCCAATTAATTAGTTGACTAAGACCAATCCCACTTGATTGATTTGATTCAAAATTTAGTTGGCTGAGTCTAACTAATTAGTTCCCCAAACTATACTACTTAGGTCCCTTGGCCCAAATCATCTTATTGGTTTCATTGGGCCCCTTCTATTTGATTAAGTCTAGTCATCTTTGGTTAAATGCAGTTGGTTAAACCCACTAGACCCAACCCAAATAATTAAGCTAGCTTGATCCACCTTTGTGTTTTTAATTAAGACTAATCACCATAGTTTAATTAACACCGAGCCCGGTTTAATTCAATTGGGCCCAACCCAAAAGCACCCACCACCAAACCGGTTGCATCTAACCACTTTAACTCAACTTTAATCAGTTAAACCCAATCAATTATCATTAACAACCTTCTTTAATTAGTTAACTAATTAACTAATTTTCTAACTATTTTTTTTAATTAACTTCACTGCCTTCTTCCTCCGGGCCGGGGACTTCACGGTGATTGGTGGCGCTCCGGCTCCTCGGTAGTCACCGGCGATTCAGTGGTGGCCGACTCGCCCTCCCCCGTCGGTGGTCCTCGCCGTCAAAGGTCTCTGCTCATCGCGGAGCATCTCCGTGAGCCCAGAATTATTGATTTCCCCACCCGCCGTTGGCGGTGCGGTCCTTGATCAACAAAGGGGTGGCCCTTGCTCTCTTCTCGGCCTCCCCGACCTACTAACCTTGATGCATGCATGCTTACAAGCAAACTAAGAGAAACAAGGTGGAAGGGCTCCACTTGGAGTGCTCGTAAGGCGTCGTTGTCCCTCGTGAGAAGGTCCTGGCGCCAAGTTATCTTGGTTCCGATCACCACCCCTAGCGGTGTCTCACTATCCCTGAGCTCTTCCTTCCCTGGCCTCGTCAGAGAACGGCTCTCCTCTCGCACTCTTAATACTTCACGGTGGAGAAGGTCGTCGTTTGTTTGGTGTGCTTCAAGGGTCCCTCCTCGGACGTTTATATAGGGAGCCGAGGTGCATGTAGAGGCGATAGCAATCTCCTTGATTGAGGATTCGCCATGCAAATCATTCACAAACCTTCCAAAATGAGTTATTTCCATAACCGGCGAAGCCATGTTCTTTATTAATAATTAGGTCAAATATTATAAGAGAAGTAACATTTGTTATTGGGCCTTCTTTGACCCCATTATAGCTTCTAGGAGAGCTTAATGAATTGAGTTGTTGGTGGGTTGGCTGTGTGGTCAACTGCTCGGGCTTGTTTAGGCGCGATACCCGGCCCCATCTGCGTAATTGATCGCCAACGGATGAGCGACACATAGGCTAACATATCTGGTGGCTCCGAGATGATTCTATAGAGAGTCACACTAATGATATCCTCCGTCGACTCCTACCATTACTTTCAGCCCAAGACACTTCGAAAGTTGAAGTACCTTGTACATCAAAAGCCACAACCTGTAAACTGATATCTCTACGAAGCAACAGCCTTATCAGCTCGATTTTACCTCAAAAAAATAACTCATAATCTAGCGACCGAGGACACCTTTCTAGCTTAATTATGCCCCAACCAATAACTGAACTCCCCAGGTCGTACCGACCTAAAAATAGGTCAACCTGAAGAGTTAGGGAACAAGTGTTATGGGCAAAAATAACAATTGACACATGGTATGATCATGACTTCTGAGATAGAAGCCTAAATGCTAGAACAATTGCTTGGCCATTCAACGGTGGAGGATGAATTCCCAAGGACGCCAAAAGCTAGAAAATAAGGTTCACAAGGGTATAAAAGGAGGTTATCCACCCACGAAAATGAGGATTCTGATTCTACTCTGAACTCTGATATCTCATTGAGTTCTCTCTCTACCTGTGAGTCTTGAATTGATCGTCGGAGGCTCTCCCTATCAAAATCTCCTGAAGGATTCTAAGATTTTCTGATCAATATCTCTCGTTGATCAAGATTTGCTATGATCTATATGAAGAGCATATCCTTGTATCAACAAATTATATTATAAATATTGTTATTATAGTTAGCAACGATAGAGCCTAGTACATGTGTAAAGCCGCAAATTTTTTTGGAATAATTCAATCTTTAATTTCCTCCTAAGTATATTTTGTATTAGTTAAACATATATATCCTCTAATTATAGAGACCATGGATTTAATTGGAAATAATATATAAAAAAAGGGAAAAGAAAAGAATTGGAATCAAATGAAAATTGGGTTTATATATATATATATAGAGAGAGAGAGAGAGAGAGAGAGAGAGAGTGAGAGAGGGGGTTTATATATATATATATATATATATAGAGAGAGAGAGAGAGAGAGAGAGAGAGAGAGAGAGGGGTTGATACAACAAAGAGGGGGACGTGCATGGCTTTGACTTGGTCGTCCCTCTCTTTTATTTTTTCCTTTTGTTACCTCTTTCCCCCTCTCTAACTAAGGATATACATGGACGGCTTTGATTAAAATGGGAAAATAATGTGAATGTCGCGATGGTGCTGATTAAAACTTTCACCACATGGAGATAAACTCCACTACGGAAACGGTTTCACAGCAAAGAAAATACCACTCGGCATGGAGAACGTCACTCAGTGTTAGGGGAAACGTCCTTTGCGTCGTAGCGGGATATGACTTCGTTTGGACGAACGCAGGGCGGGTGCCATGCAGCACGATTGGCTTCATTCGTGAAAATAATCAAAATAGACCCTCCTTCACACACGTCACGCGGAAGTACCATCGCCTTTCACCTGTTGAACCACTGTTGGCTTTATGAACGAATCCGAGAGGGAGGTAAGGGTCGTGCCAACGATCGGGAACCTCGCCGATCGCACGGAAAGGTGGCAGCGACCTATCATTTCGCCTCGAAACTCATCGTCCCAGAGTTTTAAGTAGCATGGTGTCCTTGCTATGAAGCTCAACAAGGCCAGCGAGCTTCTTCTTTTCTTCGCGTGAGGGAGATACACACTTTGGAGCAGCTGAAGAGAGTTGGGTTTTAGAAAATCAGAAGATGGAGAGCTGCTGACTTACTGGGGCTGGAGAAGAAGGAGTGACTATGGAAGTTCTCTTAGGAAAAGGTTACAGCAGCAAGAGATAATAACCTTGAACCTGGATCCAACTCTAAAGTCACTCAAGGTTTCCACTCTTTCTCTCTCTCTCCTCTATTTCTTTTGGCTTCCTAGTTGGTATCTGGCCTCCGGGTCTTGAGAAGATTAAAAGAAACATGCCCAAGTCTTGAAACCTAACATTGAAAAGGGTTATTAGGTGTGTATGGGGCTGGTAAAACACAAGAGGAGTTTGTGTGTGATTTGATGTATTAAACCACCAGTATCAAGTCCCTGATTGTGATACTATGGTTGGGTTGGTTTTAGGAGGGAAACTCTATTTTATTACCCTTATGTTAAATTGCTCTCATGACCTGGTTGTAGATACATCAATACCTTCTTTGTCTCTCTCACAATTTAGATTGGATATGTATTGTTGATTATTGAGTTAGTGACATGGAGCTAGCTACCAACGGTCATTTGAATTAGAAGTTCAGAGACGCCATGCACCTGAAGGTTGGCCTGATCTTGAAGCTTCTAGAAGCAATATTAGGGTTACCTTCTGATTTCTAATTTTAGTGTCTGTGTTGGTGTGTATTTGCCATGTTGGCAAACCTTTGTACTTATAGTGCAAAGGGTTATTCAAGTGTCTTAGTAGAAACCATGAGATATGGTTGGTACGATGGATAACAGTTGTGGGTTTTGCTTTATTTGAATATTTTATTTTTGATAAATTACAAGATCAGTCTAAGTCATGGGCAACCATGACTCTAAGCTTGTGTTTGTGGGGGCCTTCTAAAAGGCATGTACACTCTTAAAAGATTGAGCCCAACCCACTAAGGTTGATACATTATATACATAAGTAGTTGTATGTATATATGAGGTGTACTGAGATGTTTTTACATTATTCAGATCCTGGCTTAGAGTGTATACATACGTCAAGAGGAGCACACACTGAAGGATAGAGTCCAGAACAGGCAAGTACCACCGCACCACTTCTTTTATTGGATATTTATTCATGAATGTGGCATGCCTTCTTGATGCTTGGTTTTATTCTGTTATATGTGAATTTGTTTCATTAGGCGTTTATGATTCCATGTTTGTGCACATATCCTTGATTCCTTGATTGATTGCTTGTATACTTGGTATATACCCGTTAAGCATGTTTCGCGTGAGCCATACCGGCCGCGAGTAAACGCGTCGCCGCTTATCTTGTTGTTGAGGATTACGCTGCAATCATGTATGTTTAGGGTCGAGGACACCCTGTTCATCTAGTATTCCTTGTCAGAGGGACAATACTCTGGTCGTCCCGTATTCCTTGTTAGTGGGACGAAGCACTGGCCGTGTATGTACATGTTATGGAGGTAGCGCTACCGAGCTGTCGACTAAGTCGATGACGGTTTCAGCCGTGTTTTGCCCTGGGAGAGGACTTGTGAGTTGTTGGATCGCTTGCCTTAATCAAGCGTATGGTATGTTGCTTGAGGTTTGGATTCTCCTACCACGTTGTGATTGCGTGTTCTTGGTAGGACTGAGATCCTTATCTCCTTGACTTGTCATGAATTTCTTGTTCATGTGTGTGTGGGTTTGAGACCCTGTTATTTGATGCGATCATTGGTTTGTTTATATATATTTTCTTAGATCATCTCTCTTTGATTCATATTATTATTCATGAGGCATGATTTGTTATATCTAGCGAGTACTTACTGAGCTTTCCTTACGAAAGTTCACCCACTTGTTGACTCATCTTTTCAAATCCTGAGGAGTAGCCGTCGTAGGACCCAGGGAGCTGTGTGGGGATTACTGGGATTGCTGAGGTTGACTACCTCTTATTTTATCATGTGTGAGGACATGTTATTATAGGTTCCCTGGTAGGAGCTATATATGATGTGACTTTAGGGTCTGTGTACCCGTAGACTTTACTTCCGCTGTGTACTCTTTTGTGAGACATATTATGTTATGTCTACCTTTATTTCACTGTGCATATTTTATGTGTGATTGTTGATCATCGAGGTTTTCAGTGTCAAGGCGGGGGCGTCCATTCGGATGTCATTTGGTCTATCGTGCACAATGGGCCCGGGATTTTGGGGTCAGGGCTTGACAACATGTATACTTCACTTATTTGCATTATATATATATATATATATATATATATATATATATATATATATAGATAGATAGATAGATAGATAGATAGATGTACTTCACTTACATCAATCCTTAGGAACTACCATTATTATATTATAAACAATTATTTCCAGAAATATAAAATTAAGATCTCATTAACTTGGATAAACCTAAACTATATAAATTTTTTTAAACAATTTCACCATCGGTGGGTGATGACTAGTGAGGTTGATAATTCATCAAGGTTCTATAATTTGTAGAAGTTAATCTGTTTAAAGTTTAATTTTTCATTTTGAAATCCCCTAAATAAGAATGAAAACGGAAACATATCCAAAAGTGAGACATTCACACCAAATAGTTTTTTAAAATAGAGCCAAAGTTAAAATTCATCCATGAATCACCTTCCAATAACCAAACTGGAAGAGACGATCATTTATTTGATAAGCAGCAAAAGAGACAAGATTGAAGATTATAATAATAAGTTCAGATCCTCATGTTCACAGAATCATGCTTTCTCCCATACACAGTAGTCATCCCCTGATGCCGCAATCTTGAAATTGGATGGAACCAGATTTCCAACATCATACCTTGGTCCAATTTTACTGATAATTTTCTCATCAATTGCTGCTAAGTAGAGATCACTGTCAGCAGCTATGATCCGGACCTTGCTTCTTGGATTAATCCCATTCCTAGACCTGATTGCTGTCAATGCTTTGATCTTATCCTTTAATCCCCAATCAAAGAAGTGGTCATAGAACTGCACAATTCAATCAAAATTTATGTTTAAACTAATAATATTGTTGTTGATACCATGTTATATGTAAATCAAACACAAGTTAAATGAGTTTGGGAACTCACAATGGAAGGGACCCCAGGATGTGTGAGAATGTAAGTATAGCCTTGCATAACTTTGTCAGATGGGAAAGGCCATATCTTCTGAGTTGAGCCAGTGTCATGGTTATCAATGAATGTCACTGCTTTATCTGGAGCTATCCCAATGAATCCTGGTGCATTTCCATTGGAATCTTTCAATCTCCACAATTCTCCTTCAACTGCTGCTTGCAGTATACCCTTTGTTGTGAAATCAAATGCTGAAGCAGGGCCACCAACTGCATTCACCCATGTCAGTAACTCATTCCTGTGTGCATCCTGATTGTATGCAGGTTTTTTATCATTTCCATATGCCAATGAGCTCCAAATCTCACCAACCAAGAATCCTGGTTTGGTTCGATCGGTGTATATCTTTGCGATATCTGCTGAGTAACCCTTGGCAAAGTCTAGTCTCCATCCATCGAAACCGACATCGGTTTTGAGCCAATTCATCCAATCGGAGAGCTCATTTTGCACTCTGGTATTGAGGTGATCGATATCTGGAGCTCCACCAAAGTCACCGCCAGTGTCACGGTTGCCAGTGCCATCGGAATATGCAGTGTCGTCGCTGCAAATCATCGTCGGCCCCCAATCTAATCGGTTATCTGGAGTGCCCCCTTCAAATATGCAGTATATGCCTCTTGCATCTTTGTAATCTGCACATCTGTGGTTTATGACAATGTCTGCAACAGCTTTGATTCCTTTGCTGTTGAATGCTTGAATAAGTGATTTCAAGTCATTTTTGTTCCCATACTTTGATTCATCCAGATCATATAGTCTCGCTGGCATGTAACCTGCAAGAAGTTCAGACATGTATAGCATTGGTTGACATGTAGATAGATAGACCAATTTTTATAAGAAAAGTTGGCTAGTCTATTCTTTTTCACAAACAGAGATTGAGTGTTTCAATCACATCTGTTATGGTTCTAATAGTTTGTTCATATTTATAAAAAAAAAATATACATGGATAGAAATAAAAAATAAAAAATATATTTTAAAAATTGGAGAAAATATAATTTGTTTTTAAAATTTCTAAAAAATTGATGAGTAAAGTTGTCAAAAAGCAAAGATGCTATGCATGGGTTATTTCATCCTATATCAAGTATTGTGAGAGGGAAAAATTTGAGTTTCCATGTATTGTAATATAGGGTTGAAAGTTTCATAACTTAAAAATATCTACTAAAAGTTAGCCCTTAAATTTCATAATATTTTTAATTATTAAATTAAAACTCATAATATTTGTTAAGTGTGTGTCTTGGAAGAGCTATACATATCTCTTATTTGTAGAACTGTATCATAAAGATATAAATTTAGACTTTGATATAGTATTTGTATCTGAACTTCCCATCCACATATTTTTAAAATCTTATTTTATGTTTCTATTCTTTTAAAAAAAAATATTATATGGATTGTTGTGGGATCGAAAATACGCGCCTGGCATCGTGAAGACACCATACGATATATCGAAGCACAAATATCATATTTTGTTTGTTTGTGGGTTCTTTTATTCCTAATAGAGGCAAGCCCCTATTATTAATTACCCCAGATATAATCTTGGGAACCTCCGATTAAGGGCAAAAGAACAAGAAAAGGCAATGAATTAATTTTATTGCAGAATATGACAATTTATTACATATGAATATCATCATAGATATGTAAATATATATATTTTTATTTATTTATTTATTTATTTATTTATCTATTTATTCTTTACAACGCCGCCTTGCACGCCTCGCCACCGCCTTTGAATTAGGGCCAGCATTTTAGGATTTTAACGACCGCCTAGGCGTGGTTGTTTCATCTTTGCCTTGAAGTTTGTATTTTAGCGACCTCAATTTGCATGCCATTATCGCCTTGAGATGCGTGCCTGCTTTGAAATTTGGACTTTATCGGCCGTCTTAGGATGCATGTTCTTTCTTTGCATCGAGATGTGTGCCATTTGAGATTTTTTTTTTCTTTTGAGCTACCTCGAAGTGAGTGTTCCGCCATCATCCTGAAATCAATGTGTTTCATAGCTACCCCAAGATTTGATTACCCCAGGATATATATATTTAACACCCTCTAGTCTAGATATGTATTTTAGCATTGCCTCGAAATAGGTGCCATCATGGATTTTATCCTCCATTTCTTTCCCCTCTTTTTCTTTGTGTATATGTATTAATATAAAGGTAGAGTGTCACATGCATCAAGTAAGCCTTAATAAGCCTATCTTCATATTCCTCATAACTCATGATTGATGTGAGGATGTCATGCTATTTAATTGAGCCACCCTCTCATGGATTTAAAAGCTTCAACCGGTACTAGCTTTTATATATTGACTCATCAAACATCACCATTTTTAAATAAGAGAGAAGTATATGTATATCCATAATGATGTCTATGAGTGAATGGACTAAATGTCCCATCATGTTGACAATTTTGCACACCATGGCCATTCAATGAAAAGTTGGCATTGGGGAGTGAACTCAAGGGCTACATCATTATAATACATATATTTGATTTCCCAAAAGCCCAAAGTGACAACTAATCCATTATATTAATCATATTACATTCTCATGTAATAAATGAGCCATGTAATAAAGAAGCCATGCCATCCTTAATTTTTACAAGCTTATTCAAAGGAGAAACCCCACTCTAGAGAAATCTCTTGTATTCTTGCGCCACGTACGACATGCACTAATGATGCTCTAGAGTTATCAGTAGTTCGCATGGAGAAGTGACAATCACGTACAAATTGCTTTAAATTTTCAAGTGCTGACTTGCTTATACCTTCAACTTCCAACGATGATGATGATAATGTCCTATCAAAAAAAAAGAATAATCGAAAGTCTATCTGCTGGGAATACAGGCCGAGAGTTCTGACCATCAATATCTAGCTCCATAACAATGGGATCATGGATCATCTTGGAATGGTTAGGACATAGTTCATGGACCGATTAAGCGTTTTCAGAACTGTATGGCTGATTTCAAAATAACGCCTCATAACAAGCGAATTATTCATTCAATTTTCACTAAATGAAACCATATGAATCATTCTTCCGTGATCCATCAGCATATGACAGATAGTGATTGCCCTATCCAAAGAATATTGGTGGATTTTTATAATTTTGAGAATTTGTTGCTGAAATCCCCATTCCTTGGGTCAGAATTATCAACAACAATCCAGAATTTCTTTCCATGAGAAGTGTGCATTCTTCAATCTTCCCAGGCTCCAAAAATTCATCTTCAAGTTGCTCATTAGTATTGGCAAACCAAAGGTGTTTGCCCGGATACAACCGGTGATAACTTTCATCATCTACAAGTTGAAGATAGCTTTCATTGCCGCCCAGACCAGGGTATCTTAATGATAAAACTGGGAACACTACCTGCCATTATCAGACCTGGTGTGACTGTGTTGGTGATTTCAAGTTGCTTGGTCTTGAACCCACCGAGGGTGATCCAATTTAGGATGATGAGTTTACTGAATTTTCATATTTTCACATTTTGTATGACTTTGGAAAGCCTTTACAAAGGAGAGTAGACATGATGGGGTGAGATAAAATTTGGCAAGTATGAAACATGAGCTTTGGCATATATCTGAGCCACAGATTAATGTTGTTGATGTGTTAGTCGCCGTTGTTCGAAGATTGCTCAAGGCTTTAGATGCAGTAGCTGCATATATCATACGAAATCTCTTCAGGGCATTTCAATAGACGAATCATATGCACATTAAATTTTTGGCAGAATAAAGCTTTTGTCATTTAATGGCTTGCATCAGTTTACATGAGTTCAGCTATGCTAACAAGGATTCTGGCATAGGCACATTAGTTGCAATTTGAAAGCCATCAAAGTTTTGCTTGCATCTCTAAAAGAGGAATTTTGATCATTTGGTGAGAGGGCTGAAACTGTTTCCATCTCGGCAAATATTATTTGAATGACATATGATCCTTTAACCTGAGAAATAGTGTCACCTCTTGAATCTGAGCATCTTTGATATAGCCTGATCGGACTTGGGTATAGTAGCTTCTTAATAGCCTCCAATTTGGCCAGATGACCAGCAAGTGATGAACAAACTGTAGATGCTAATTGAATGCATGTTCCCATTCCAACCACATTGAATAGTCTTGAAATGGCCTCCTTTGCTCGTATTTTCAGTCTTCTACAACTTTTCTCCATTAAATTGCAGCATTCCATTTGCACGGTACAACAGCATTATCTTCTTCCTATTTTCTTGTTTTGCTTTGCAACAACAGCGATATCAATGCATTATCTTCTTCCTATTTTCTTGTTTTGCTTTGCAACAACAGCGATATCAATGCAGTTCTTCAGCAGCTTTATTAGACAGTAACCAAGCCGCAACACAGCAACAGCAACTTCTTTTGCTTTCCCTAACTTTCTTCTCTTCTTCTTTTGCAGCAACCATTAGCGATGCAGCCCATCAACAATCCCAACATTTTGTTTTGCAGCAGCATCGTTAGGCAGCGGCAGCAGTTTCATGCGCCGAGGATCGCTTCATTTTTACAGCAATAGCAGCTATCCTTGGCAACGTAGCAGCAACGCAGCTTCATCCTTCATTAAGTGGCAGTAAGACAGCATCTCCAAACGCAGCAGGCTCTTCTTCAGCAGCAACTGCGCTTGACAACTTCTAAACAGCATTAGCACCACCATCCTGGCAACACCAGCACAATTCTCCAATCGAGTCACCAAGACGGCAGCCTCAGAATCAACTTGACAGCAGCAATGAACGCGACACAGCGGCGTGCAATCATAGCAGCGACAACAATGCGGCGTCCTATGTGGCAGCACAATGGCAACTCGGCAACACCTTCAAACTGCGGCAGATCCGCTCAGTACTTCAGGCAGCAGCTTCAGAGGCGGACAGCAACGGCAGGTGGCGCAAAACCGGGTGTGTAAGCAGGCCTGGGGGGCGTAGGGAGCGCTGTTGCAGGTGCTTAGGGGCGCGCAGGGGAGGCGATCAGGCCTGGGGGGCGCAGGGAGAGTTGGTGCAGGTACCTGGGCGCGCGCAAGGGAGGCAAGCACACCTGGGGGCTTTGGGCTGGGCGCGATGGCGGGCCTGGGCGGAGCTGCAGCGATGCGCGGCGGAGGCTGACTGAGGTGCTGAGGGCGGCTGCAGGGGCGCGAGCATGGAGAAGAAGGGAAGGAACGACGTCGGTTGTCGGCGGCTTGGCGGAGATGGGGCCTCGGTCGCGTGAGAGAACGGGGATCTGCCCCCTTTTTTTTATTTATTTATTTGTAATATATAGTATATATATTAGTATTTCCCTTTTATTTATTTTTTTATTTTTTTTATTTTTTTATTTTCTCTCTTTATTTTAGCCTGCTTATGACTCCCCATCCTCACTCTCCCTCAAAATCTATGTGTACTTATGTCCCCTGAATCTCCAAGACGAATAAGAACGGGTGGGGGTTCTAAGGCTTTTATTACATATGTATATATGATGATATCTAGAGTAAAAGGAAAATCACCTTCAGGAACTTTCTTCCTCGACTTTAGACAATCACCAGCAGAAGATCCAAGTTTTTTTTTTGTTCTCCTTCTTTTTGTCCGAGTGAGAAAAAAAAAATCCTCCCAAGAAAAAAGATCCCCCCCTCTGTTCCTCTTTTTTTTTTTTATCTCTTGTCTCATTCTTATCCTTTAGCGCGCCTGCCTCCGCGAGATCCCAACTTACGCTCGTAACCAGGTGAAGGGATAAGACCAAATCCCTATCTTAAAATTTAATTAAATTTTGAATTAAATTTTAAAATTTAACCGAATATCATTGTTTATTTTTTATTAATGATAATAATAATCGCCTCGGGATTTGTATTCGGCATCTCGGGATTTGTATTGTTTTATTTTATTTTATTTTATTATTATTATATATATTTTCTTTGAAATGCCTCGAGATATGTTCTCGGGCTATTTTTTTGAAATTTAGGATCGCCTCGGGATTTGTGTTCGGGCTATCCTGAAATTCGGGATTGCCTTGAGATATGTTCTCAGGGGCAATTTTGTAATTTGCATTTGCCTCGAGATATGTGTTCTCGGGTCATCCTGGGATTTGTGCCTTGGGTCTGCCTCGAGATTTGCACTCTTGGCCTAAGATACAATCAATTTATCTCATAAGAGATTTTATATTAAATTTTATTTATTTATCATGAATATCCTAAATATAAGATTAGGATATATTAAAATTTAAAATTTTATCAGACATTTATCATATATTTTTGATATAAACAATTGTGTTTTAAGGTATGTTTTTAAAATAGATCTTTGTTTCAATCATTTTGCAAAACAAATTTTATTATATATATATATCCACCAATTTGAATGTCAAATCTTTTTTAAAAATAAAGTAATAACCATTTTTTGGTTTTTTTTAGAAATAAGAACATAATTTATTTTTGATAAATAGGAACAAGTCACTTTCTAATATTTGGTCTAATTGAGCCCTTCTTTTGAAAAGGAGTGGGATAACCAACACTTTCTTGTAAAAGTTACTTAAAAAAAATAGTGTTTTCAAAATTTCCCCCATTTTATGTGTTTGTTTTGTATCTAAACACTCTTTTTCCATGTTAACATTTTACTAAATTATAAAAACAGTATTTATTTTTAATTAATAATATATCTTCATGAAAATAAATAAATTAACACTCTCATAGACTGTTTTCAGTTTCACATTCTCCTTTTCAATAGAAAATATATCATTCATTGAATTTCAAAAACAAATTACAACTGAGAAGACAACAATCTAAATACCTAAAAAGAAAAACAATTACTTGATTAAAAAATGAAAAAATTAAAAAAAAACATCAAAACCAGAAACAAGATGATTAATCCCAACCTTGTTCAGCAACTGATTGGGAGGCTGGAGGAAGCCATACATGTGAAACTCCAGCACTGGCGATATCCGGCACACCATTCTTCAAGAAGTTAAACCACCCTCCTTCCTTCTTCCATGACTCCCAGTTGAATCCCTTTTTTCCAATAATATACACATAAATAAACTCAAACTCAACAACACTGTTAATTAATCACAAAAGCAATCTATCTCTTTTTATATATATTATACCTGGAAAAGTAACTGAGAATTTGCTGAACTTGATGCAAAAACTACAATAAAAAGAAAAACAATAAGACTGCTGGGAATGTTAGGCAACATTGTTTTTGGTCTTCAATTCCTTGCAGACTTGGGAAAGGAGGAGGTCTTGCTGTGGTTTTATATATAATAGAAGAGGAAAATTTAAAGAAGAAATCTCAAGATAAGAAATGATGATAATAAGATTCATAGCTATCTGATCTTAGTAATTGAAGACTAAACGCTGCGTGTGGGGCACGATGAACTTGACTTGAGGAAACAATGGTGCAGTTATTAGTTGAGGATGTTTCCACTGGGATCCGTTTTCCGTCTGTCATGGCAGACTATTTAGTTTGGTCCGGTCAGCAGAATACTAGTAAACGGCCCTTGCTTTCAGAGTCTAGGGCCTTGTTTGGTTGAAGGTTATCCCCAAAGGATAACCCAACACAGTTTCCCATGAAAAAGTTTTTTTTGGCCAAAATCCTTAATTAAAATTTAAATACATAACCCACCAATGAATAGTCTACACATCACTATCTTATCATTAATACCTATACTTTAAAATTTCCCTCCAAAAATTTTAAAACTTTTCAAAACTTATTCCTAATCCCAAGTGGGGATAACTCCCAACCAAACACAACCTAGAGCCACTTTCGTGGCTTTTTCGGGATCGACAATACACCCCAAATGATACCAGATCTTTTTAAGAGACATCTCTTGTTTGTGTTGCTTTCCTTTGATACGAGAAAAAATAAAGGACAACACGGATAACATTTCTTGTACATTGTTTGATTTGTAAATGGGATGCCAATAAAGTACAAGAAGTTGTTTGATTACAACACAAGTGGCTGAAAATTTTGTCCCTCAAAATATACGGTACAACTTTTTAAGTGAGGGACAACACAATTTAAAGATAAATTTGCCCTAAATTAAATTAAAAATTATAACAATGCCCCCAACTTGAAAACAAGTTTGCCCCCAACTTATATTAAAATTTACAACAATGCCACCAACTTAAAGACAATTTTATCCCCAACTTATATTAAAATTTACAACAATGCCCCAACTTAAAGACAATTTTGCCCCCAATTTATATTAAAAATTATAATAATGTCCACAACTTAAAGACAAATTTGCCCCCAATTTATATTAAAAATTATAACATTGCCCTCCAACTAGTACAGCTAAACGATCAATTTGTCGTGGAGTGAAACTCAAGCTCGCTTTCGGTAAAAGCATAAAGCTCGGCTCGAATTTCGAGCTTCGAGCCAAGCTCAAGCTTCAATCTCAAGCTCGAAATTAATTTCGGTAGAAGTCGAAATGAGCTCGATCGAGCTCAGCTCGAAAGCTCGAAATTTAATATTAATATATTAATATATAATATAAGTATTATTTAAAAAATTAATAAAATTTAATAAATATTATAATATATGAATAAAATATTTAATATTTAGTATTGATATATAATATATAATATAAAAAATTAATTTATAAATAAGTTTTTAATTTCGAGCCGAATTCAAGCTGGGCCCAACCCGATCAAGCTCGGCCCGTTTACAGCCCTACCTCCAACTTAAAGACAATTTTGCCCCCAACTTATATTAAAATTACAACAATGCCTCTAACTTAAAAGCATATTTTCATTCCCAACTTATATTAAAATAACAACAATGCCCTCAAGTTAAAAGCATAATTTTGTCCCCAACTTATATTAAAAGTCTAAAAAATTTACTCTAAAACAAATATAAAGCACAAGGGTATTACAATAATTTTATAGTTTTTTGTCCAAGACTGCAAAAAACAAATGGAGAACAACACAAAAAGTTTTGTGATGTCCATTGAATATCAAACAAAGAACAGTACATATAATATCCGGATTTTTTGAATTTATGGAATAAATCAAAATGGATTTAATCAAATTTTGGGGGTTAAATTGAAAAAAAATTATTTAACAAAACAAAAGAGAAAATAAAGAAAAAATAAAAATAAATAAGAAAAGAAATGTGATGTTTCATGGAACCTTCTTGATTTTGAAAACAAAGAAAAATTAAGTAATTAATTAATTAATTATTAAAAAAATGGCAACTTCGTGGAAGCCACTGCCTTCTCCACCGCCTCACTTCTCTTTAAATAAGCATCAGAAGATTAAGATAGAGAAGAGAAGAAGTAATAGAGTGGAAGAAAGATAGAGAAAGAGAGGGGGAGAGAAATAGAGAGAGGAGAAAGTAAGGAGAGGGAGAAAGGGAGAGAGTGAGAGAAATAAAGAGATAGTAGGAGAGAGGAAAAAAAAACAAAAAAAAGAAGAGAGAGACGGTCAGGAAAGGAAAGAAGAAGAAAAGAGAGAAGGAAAAGGGGAAGAAAGAGAGAGAGAAGGAGAGAGAAAGAAAAAGTTTGTGAATTATTTTTGTTATTTTTTTTTTGTATTTTTTTGATCATTTAGAGGAAATTCTGCTCGTTTAACGACAGCACCTACAGATAGAAGGAATTATCGTGAGTTGGCAAAGAAATGAACTTCAGGTTGATTATCTGATCTTTTACCATATTTTTCTCGATGTTTTATTGATGGATTTTGAAAAGTGGGTGAGTTGACCGAAATCTAACTCAGATTTTGACATGTTTGTCGGGTTCTTTATCGATGTTTTATCGATGAATTATGAAAAGTGGTATTTTTGATATATGCACGTATATTTGCTCCCAAGTAGAGCTAACGCTTTTATGTTTTGAATATTAATCAAAATTGCCTATTTCATGTGTACGCAGAAAATTGCCAAGCGATCCATCAAGTTTCGCTCGTGAGCATTTCGAGATCGACTTCTAAGAAAAGCTCGAGTTCGCTCTAATTTTCGAGCTTCGAAATAGAGCTCGAAGCTTCAATTTCGAAAGCTCGAAATTAATTTCGAGCCGAAGCTCGAGTTTTAGCCGAGCTCGACAGCTCAAATTTAAAGCTCGAAATTTAATATTAATATATTAATATATAATGTAAATATTATTTAAAAAATCAATAAAATTTAATAAATTAAGTAAAAACTAATAAATATTATAATATATGAATAAAATATTTAATATTTTGTATTGACATATAATATATAATATAAAAAAATTAATTTATAAATAAGTTTTTAATTTAAAACTAAATTTGAGATTTAAAAATTATAATTAAGTTCTTAATTTCGAAGCTTTCGAAAAGCTCGAAGCTGAATTAAAATCGAGCCGAAGCTTCGAAGCTAATTTCGAAGCTCGAAGCAGCTATTCAGCCGAATTCGAAGCCGGGCTCAAATTTCATCAAGTTTCTGGCCTTGCTTACGTTCTAGTCATGTGTGCACCGGTTGAAACATGCCTATGTCGGGCTTAGGTCCGTGGGACCACAATGTTTAATGTATGCAGCCGGGGAGGCTGGTTATGTGAATGAAAGTATGAGCACGAGTAGTGCTGTTGAGATTGGGTGCATACGGATTAGGTACGATTAATATATTTGTGACATGATTATGTTAAGATTTATGCACGTATGACCAGAATGAATTTCTATTATTTTTATAATGAACCCTGGTGTGATGTTAGTCTCTCACTAGGCTAGTTTTAGCTCACAACTCCCACCATTTCAGTGTACATGAACAAATCGTGGTAGGCCTAATCGAAAGTTGATCGGACGGAGATGGACGCGACGGTTAAGTGTATAGCTGACTCTGAGTAGATGTGGACTATAAAATTGATGAATGAAACTATGTCATTTTTAGCTTTAAGTATGAGAATGTACCTAATCTCTGAACATCTAAACTAAAAAAAAAATCCTGGGGCATGTGTAACTGAACAATCAGTTTAATAAAAAATCACTTTATGTGCTATGAAAACCCCGGTTGTTACAGTACAAATAGTTGTGATGTCCCACAACCACTTGTACTGTGTTGTACTCTTGTGTTGTTCTCTTTCATGCATCAAATGGAACCTATGAATAGCTTGGAATATGGGCATAATGGTAATCATATAAAACATCGGGCTCTAAAAAAAATAAAGGGTGTGTTTGGATTGTCTTTGAAATTTTTTTTTTCCTTGAGTTTGCTACAACGACGTTTGAAAAAAGGACTTCTGAGAATAAGTTAAGCGCTTCTGTTATTTTATGTTTGGGTATGTTAATCCAGAAGTACTTTTATAATAATAATAAATAATAATAGTAAATAATAATAATTATAATAATGGTATTTTGGTAATTGACACTGTTTAAAATAGGTTTAAAATATTTAATAATAATATTTTAATAATTAATATTTTCTAAAACAACTTCTACAAAATGATTTTTTTTTTAAAAGCTACAAACTACTAGCTTCTGAAAATAGCACTTATGGGGCTTTTTTTTAGTGCTTCTACATTTCTGAAAAACTCATCCAAACATGTCTCTTTTACCCAAATATGCTTAACTTACTCCAAAAGCACTTATGAAAAAAAAAAGCCAATCCAAACACTTTCAAAAGATATTTTCATAATAAATAAGGTATTTATTTAAAATTAATCTGAAATATTGATTTTTTTTTATTCATTTAGTTTTACTCAACCCAACTAACCATACAAACCAAGCTAGTGGTGGAGTCATTTGTTAAGAGAAGACTGGTGTCCACCACAGAAGAACCACACATGTCCAATTTGTATCCAGGCCATGCAAGATATCGTATTTTATTCCTGTTTTATTTGTACTATATATATATATATATATATATATATATATATATATATATATATTCTTCGTGTTTAATAATGAACATTATTTATCTACTTTAAAAAAAACATAATTATAACATAATTATTTATCAATTTTATGCATAAATCCTTCATACTTTTTACTATCAAAATTTGCCACATCTCTGCATTTCTCTTATGCAAATAAATCATTGAGAATCACATTATTTTTAAATATTTTACAAATAAATCATTTTAAATAGAATGCACGATTTATACAATAAAACAATGGTTCCAATGACAATAAATGAATAGATTTACATTGTAACTATAGAAAATACAAGCCCAATTGGAACTAAAATATATCCTATTTTTAAATTTATGATAGATAGCTTAAATTATTAATTCATATTAATAGATTCTCAATTATTAAATAAAATATCAAATTTAATTAATATAAAATACAAAAAAATATTAATTAATATTAATTAATTCAAAAGCCAGTGATCTCCCACAAAATTCAAAATTCAAAAACTCATCATTTGGTGCATGCATATAAATTGAATACAATTTTTAATAGTGTATATACATAATTAACCTTTTCCATATATATACAAATTTCCCTTTTTGTTATAGTACTTACACCCAAATCGTCAGTTGTCGGGCAAAAATTGACAGGGCAATTACTATTCACCAAAAAGGGGATTGCCCTTATTGTAAAAAAAAATTTCACCCCAAAACTCTTTTTGCCCGGACAATCACTATTGATTAAAAAAAATGCATATATAAAATATTTTTGGTTGGTTTGGATTTGTTGTGTGTCACTAAAAATAACTTTTAAATAATTTTTTTTATTTTTAAAAATAATTTTAATATTTTTTCTAATATTTACAAATTTGTCATGTGTCACTAAATTATGTAGTTAGAAACTGAAATTTTTGCGGTTGCAAATTCTAATATTTTTCAAAAGTACTTCATCAAGCATAATTAGACACCGAGAAATATTAATGTTAATTAAATGTTTGTTTTTATTTGCAATGGACTTTTACGTTTCAGTTGTATTAAAATAAAAATACTCATTTCTATTTTTTTATATATACTTGGCCAAAATATACAAGCTACTTAAAAAAAACATGTGGGCCCCACCCATCCGCCCATGGCTCAGGCAAAGGTTGACCCTGGGCGCCCGCATTGAAAATACAGATGGGGGTTATTTATCTAACCAACACAAAACCCGATCACAAACCGGTTATGTGTTTACACATGGGGGTTGGCCATGTCATAGCGTTCTATGAAGCAAACCAACCATAGCTGTCACTTCTTCAAATCATGCTGAAATACTTTGTAATTCACGAAGCAAGTCATTAATGTGTTTGGTTAAGATCAATGACACATTATATTGAAGAGACTTGTGACTTGTTATCCCAGAAGGACACACCAACAATATTATATGAAGACAATGCAACTTATATAGCTCAATTAAAAGGATGATAGATCAAAGGTGACATAACAAAACAAATATCACCAAAATTATTTTTCACACATGATCTTGACCAGAATCGTGAGAATAATGTTTAGAAAATACAATCCAGTGAAAGTCTTACATATTTGTTCACCAAGGCATTACCCATTTCAATTTTTAAGAAATTTGTTCACAAAATTGGGATGCGTCACCCCAACTATATTCAATCTTGTTCTTTTCAAGGAGTCATATACAGGAAAGTTCTACTCTTTTTCCTGTTTTTTATCCCATTGGTTTTTCTTACTAAGGTTCCATTATGAAGATTTTTTAGATTTTTAGTAATCATTATGGTGACCTTTGGCTTTTCAATAACCATTATGGTACTTAGATTTTCAATGACCATAATGTTAATCTTTGGCCTTCCATTGTAACTTCTATATATAAATATATATGAATATATATTCAAAGAAGTAAAAAGAGATACACAATTCTGCTATTTTGGAGGGGGCAAGTAGAAAGAAACTTTTCTTTCGTTTTTGAAAAAGAGAATTCACTAAAAGAGATACCTTTCTTTCTGGCCTTCGACTTGGACACCATTTCTCTTTCCTTTTGGCCTCCATGGAATCAGGCTCTTGTTCTTCTCCCTCTCGCCACCCTCCCCCTATACCCCAGAGCACCACACCAGCCGAAGATGGCGGCGAAGAGGGGAACCGCGGACAAGGAGGAGGTCAGTCCATTGAGTATACGCGGGCTACTAAGGTGTCGAGGCCTCTGCGCAAGCGCAAGGGGATTCTTTCATTGAATTCCAAGCAAGTGCTGAAGGATGGCTCTTCGTCTTGTTCTTCTTCTACTTCTTCTTCTTCCCCCTTGCAAAGAGTTCGCATCAGGGGTAGAAGAAGCGGAAATGAGCCTCGCCTGAGCAGGAATGAAGATGGTGTCTCTGATCTTGCTCTTCCTCTCGGCATGTCCTTTGCCGCAATAATCGTTCAGGTAAATTGGTTTCTTTGTGTTCTTCTGTTATTTGTGTTTAATGTTCTTGAATTAGGGCTTTTATTTATTTATTTATTTATTTATGTAGTTTTGTTCTCTGTTACATGGGAAGTTGCACTGTTTTGGTTATTTGATTTTAGGAGCCAAGAAATTTACTGGGGTTTCTTGATTAGCTTCCCAAGTGGAGGGCTTTTCGCCTTCTTCCAATATGTTTAACTTTTTAGATTTATGATTTTCAAGAACGAAATAGTTTTCCCAAGATTCTGATGTGATATGAGCTGCTATTACTGATTGAAAGGTTATTCTTTGGTTCGATGAATTTGGCTGCCAATTAGATTGGTTTTTTTTATTTTATTTTATTTTATTTTATTTTATTTTTTAAGAATTACCCTTTGCAACATTTGGTAGATATTCTATGATGGTTTTAATGGTATTGTGACTCAGTGAACTAAAGATTATGCTGGTCTTGGGGAAATATAGATTGTGCAGGTTGAATAAACTTTGGTTTTGCCCAGCTGCATTGTCTATTATGACATTTATATTTGTCTTTTTTATTGGAAATCTGTCTCCAAACTTACCAAAATCTCAAAGTCTCCACCTTATTTAAGAAGTAATAGGAGTAAGAAAAAACATGAAAAAAAAACTACAATATTTGTTTCCAACAGACATAGGGAATGTGACTTAACCAGTTTATTATTGTCTTCAGTAGTAAACTTTTTGGATTACAGGAGCTCGTAGACCAAACTATTCATGTTGCTTTCCTTTTGCAATAGGTTTTTGAGACCACATCATAATTTTTGTTCTTGGTTTGGTATTAAAGGAGAAATTTTGAGAGAGCAATGAAAGGGTGTGCTACAATATATGGGGAACTTGGTGGCTATTACTGCCCGAGCCAAAATTTGTTTATTTCTTTGAGTCGGAAGAAAACTCTTTTTTTGACCTGCTTAAGGGGCATTAATTTTTTTCACAGGAATAAGGTGGGAAGTGTGGTTAATCTTTTGACAGTAAGCTCCGCTTTCCCCCTATTCTGCTTGAACCAAATATTGCCAAAGAGATGTGTCATCAAGTATAGTTAGATTATGAGCTTCTTTCATCAGAAAAATAATCTTTTCTTCTTTCCAAATTGATCAACATAATCTGATTACCATCTATTCAATAAGTTTCTCGTTTGGTTTGAAATTCCCTTGTTTACCAACAAATTCATAGACATTTAATTGAATCTGCATTACCGCAATCTTTGGGTGGTCTAATATTCTTTTACATTGATTTAAGAAAGTGCATCTGAGAGTACACCTCTGGTCCACTTTGATATTTTTTTCACTTGGTACCTATTCCCTCCATTCATTGGATTCCTTTGAACTCTCTTTGGCTCATCTTAGTAAGAAAGGCTCACACATGGCTCTTGTTCTCTTTTTGTGTACACACAGAGCAGACTGGGAGGAAAAACTCATGGACTCTTATAAATGATCTGTGGACATTGGATATTTATTGCATAAGACATGATTCTGCATTTGTTCATTCTAAATCTGTTTTGCCAAATGATCTGTAAGATATTTGTAATCAACAACCATAAGAAAACCTTCATCTTGAAATTGGCATGAGGGCCCATTGGGCTCTCTTTTTCACCCTTTGAATTACCTTTCCAATGATTGAACTCTCTTTTGGTTACTTGAGGAGGATTTTTGACATTTTATATAAAAACCTCTTACTACACTAAAAACTGAAAAAAAAGGAGCTAGCAAAGAGTCTCCAAACTGTAGCTTCTCTTATAATCCCTTTACAACGACTTTTCTTAACAAGGAGCTAGATAATTGGCAAAAGGTCACTGTGTTTTGAATTAAGGAGTGAGCCAAAGGATAGACCTTTTGTTTGTATGACTTTGAAATAATTTCATTTCTTGGCATTATTTTGAAAGGCAAATCATTGAGGAAGGATTTTTTCTGCAACAAAATTAAAATGTGAATGGGTTATTGAACAATATGGATGAAGTAGTCCTAAAATTACATTGCTGATGTATCCTGGGGGCTATTTGGAGAAATCTTTTTATTTTATTTTAGCTCTAGATGTAAAATTATGGTATAAGAACAACCTACATGCTTTTCCAAACTTTTGAGGTGTTGGGGTTAATCATTATTTTTTCCATCAGGTAGAATCAAAGAACTTTTTGACATAAGAATGGTCTAGATGTAAAATTGTACATAAGAACAATCTATGTGCTTTTCGAAACTTGTTGAGGTTAGCCATTATTTTTATTGTCATCAGACAGAGTCAAAGCGCCCTTTTATATTTTTTAATACCTTTGTAGATCTTTATGCACCATGTCTATATCATTTTAATTTCTCTTTTAACATTTTTGTTTTAATCTTTTAAAATTTATGCATATTTTGTAGCAATTTTTTTTATCCTTTTTTTACATAGTCACAGCCAATTCACAATATCATTACTTTCTACAATGTGATTTTCACTATAATGTCCAACTTTATAGTTCATTCTTTGCGAGGTGGTACCTCCAAAGACTAAGAAGCACAAAGGTTTCAACATAAAATGGACAGCCTAGTGTGACTAATGCAGGAGGGTTAAGTTTATGAAGCCTTGCTAGAATTTGTGTATAAATTTTACATGCAAATCTCATTGTTTTTGGGTAATATAAATCTTATGCCTGGCCTAGTATAACTCAACTTTGAACTGATAGAAGGATGTTAATTTTGCTTATTTTAGCTTTTCTATAGGTATATCTCCAATTTGCTAATTAATTACTAGCAATACCCTCTTCCAAATAAGAGGTTTTGGTAGGGCTTTACACTGGTCTATTGATATAGGTTTTTAGAGATTGTTTTTTAAAAAAAAAAAAAAAAAATTAAAACAGGGTGCTGGGTTTTAAAAGTTCATACTCAACCTGAACTAAATTCAGAAAGGAAAAAAAAAAAAAACTGATCCAAGGGGCAGATATACATCTTCACCTTTTCCATTTGATTGAATGTTTTTTTAATAAATTCAATTTATTGAATAATTGTTATTAGTCTTGAAGTGTCCAACTTTGAGAAACTCATGTCCCAAATCGAACAGATCATGAACCAAAGTTGTTAGTGTGTGAGATCTGAGTGTTTTGGTTTATATATTTTTAATATTAAATTACATATCTTGGTACTGGTCAGGAATTTTGTTTTCTTAAACCAAAAACTGAAATTGATCTGAACATTGGAAATTATAAGCCAAACCATAAACTAGAATTAATCAGAAGTGATCTACACCTGGTGCAGGTTCAGTTCGGGTTTGGTGAGTTTGATGTTGGAACAGCCAAAATATAGGGTGGGAGGTATAAGGTCAACTATGAGACTCTATTTTTCCTTCTATTTGATTATTTATCATTTTCTTTTGTACTCTTTCTTATGCTTTTTTGCAGTTAAGTGTGACTGGCTCCTATTAAACTGGCTTCTCTCTGAGTGTTGGTGTAAGTTTATGGTGAAATATGATTACCTACATCTTATGACCTTGGATGTGTTGTGGCTATTAATTTGATGTTCTAATTTCTGAATAGTTTATGTGATAGAGTGCCATAAATTGTGAAACTTTATGGAATTTTGGTTTAACTAATTGATGAAAGTTAATGAAATCCAGTAAAATGTCACATAATGAAAGATGAGTGGATTCTTGTGAACTTCCTATGCAAATCAGTTTTTGTCCATCTTTCTTTCCTTGTTCTGAAGAGGAGCCTTGGCGCATTGGTAAAGTCGTCGCGATGTGACCCGGAAATCACGGGTTTGAGTCGTGGAAACAACCTCTTGTAAAAAAAAAGGGTAAGTCTGCGTACAATAGACCCAATCGACCCTCCCCTAACCCCACGCATGGCGGGAGCTTTGTAGCACCAGGCTGCCCTTTTTTCTTTCCTTGTTCTCCGTTGTCTCATTTATGCCTGAAGCTCCATGGTACACTTATTTTATAGTATGATGAGCCATTGGCTACTAGATCGAGAGGCTTCTTTCCCCAATTATCTTGATTGTGGCTTGCAAGGCATGTTAGGAGGTTCAATTCTATTACATTTTAAGCATCCTCAGTAACTTTGTTTCTCGTGACTATCAATTTGTCTCTTCCCTTTATTCCGATCGTTTGGTAGTCATCTTTGTTTCCATCCCATTTGCAATCCTACATTTCTGACAAGTTCGAACTTATTTTTCAATCATCTCATTTGAACTACCTCTGTATGTTATGTCCTCATAGAACTCTATTTTTATTGCAAAGTTTTGACTTGGATTTGGTTCACTTCAAACCATTTGATTGACTATTTGTTTTATGTTGTTGAAACACTTAGGTTTTCTTCTGAATGTTAAAAGAGTAATCGAGAACTAGTTTATTGATGTTTATGTTCCCTCTTTTTTGTGTTACTGAATTTTATTCTCATTAATCATAAGATTTGATATAACCTTTAAAGACTGCTCATTTTTTTAGTATAACATGCATGGTCAAGGCAATGTATAACAAACCATGCACTCTGCTCATGTCACAGAATTTCATTTCCATTAGTCTTTAGTCATAAGATTTAATATTAAACTCTAAAGATTGCTCAATTTTATAGTATGATATGCATGGTTAAAGCAATCTATAACAAACCATGCATTCTATCTGTGCTGGTTGGCACATCAGGTTGAAATTCCATTATTGATAAAATAAATTGAATTTTCATGTAACCCCATTATCTGAATGTGAAAATTTTCAGGGATTGTTCAATTTCGATACTTGAGCCTATGCTTGGGTTTATCTTTCCTGCAGGGTTGTCCTAGATAATTTCACGTATTTTCTCATTTATTTTGTTTAAAACATCGGTTTATAAATGACCATCTATCTGGGGATTGTATGCACAATCTATGTGGTATATCTTGGTGTATAAATCCTGAGACATCATATTTAGGATCTCAGATATGTAATGGACGTTTCCAGTTTTTCTGAAATGTATATCCACATTGTAGGAATGAGTAAGGCTTCTGTATGTTGGCTGTAGCGTGAGTTTTTAAAAGATTTTTCCTAAATGCATGCGTTATCTGGTTTACTTGGTTTATTAGTCTTATAACAACATTTGTTGGCTTTAGGTTTTGGACGGGAAGAATATCTCAGGAGGGAGAATACCAGTTGATCACCTTTCCACAGTACATGCTTGAAACCCTATTTTGGCAATATTATTTTGAAATGGCATCAGATTTGTATGGATTTTCTAACCTACTTGGCCACATGATTTGCAGATTTGTACTTCAGCACTGAAAGAGTCTATAACATATGTAAGTCTGAGTAGAAATTTCTTATTGATCATGCAAGTTCTCTTGAAGTTTCTCCTATGTTTTATAAGCATATTTACACTTTGGATCTAAAGTTGTTTTTCCTCTTGTTTCTTTTTTGCAGATTTATGGGAATAGATTTGACTCTTTCATGAGAAACTTTGAAAAATCATTTGGAAGCACATTGAAGGCACTTCCGATCTATTAATGAAACTTCTTCAAATAATCAAGGGATACAGCTAGCTGTTCATTTAGGAGCAGCAATCAGGAAGCTGAAGAAATCTCAGGAATTCAGGAACCTGAAGAAATCTCAGGAATTCAGGAACCTTTTAGTAGCATGGAAAATTTTCAAAATAATCCGCCTTTAAACTGCATAAACAATCAACTCGTGATTCACAGAGGACTTAACCAAGACTTGGCTAATGTATCAGAAAGAGGAATCAGTTCTGGATTTAATCAATCAATTTTGAGTACATTTGAGAAATCAGTTATGGAGCAAAGCCGCTCTAATGACCTTAAGACTGTTGAGATCAGCTTAATTATGAAGCGTTTGCAATTGAAACAGTCACAACTTGCTCTCAGTTCCTATGCAAACTTGCTAGAGAAAGTAAAATTATCTATGGGCTTCTCCAAGGCTTCATTTAAAGAAGAAAAGTTAAGGAATCAGATGCAAGATGCTCGGCTTGCACAACTTCTTAGAAGGTGCATAGATCTTCTTGTCACTGGCTTGATTATAATGTGTGGTTTCCTTGTGTATGGAGCATGTACCTTTTCTTACCAGCGGATCATGGAGGCAACATCATCGTGCACATCAGTTCCCAAGGTTTGGGCATTGTTTCTGTATCATTTTCTGTTAAAATCTCATTGAAAGTCTTGGATATCTGAGTCACTGATTGTCTTTATTTTCTTCTGTAGGAATCCAAATCTTGGTGGGTTCCAAAGCCGGTGGCATCTTTTAGTTCAGGCTGGCTTCTGCTAAGATGCCATGCAGTAATTCTAACCCGCCTTTCTTTTGGCCTATTGATGATTTTGGCCGTTGCTTATTCAGTATTTCAGCGTTCAGCAACATCTGGACCAACTATGCCAGTCACATTCATTCTCCTGCTACTTGGAGCTGTTTGTGGTGTTGCCGGAAAGCTTTGTGTTGATACATTGGGTGGGAATGGATATTGTTGGCTTATTTATTGGGAGACCCTCTGTTTGCTTCATTTTCTAGCCAATGTCTTCCCATCTATATTATATCACATCCTCTATGGACCTGTTTCTGTGACTCAAGTTGCTGAAGTTGTTAGGCTACCCTACTGGATCCGACGATACACCTTCTATACTTTTATGCTGCTGATTCTTCCTTCATTGACTGGTTTGCTGCCCTTTGGATCCATTGAAGACTGGAAAGGTCATTTCTCACAGAAGAATTTTTTTTGGAGTTTATCGAATGAGCATCTTGTCTGACTGATGTTGGAACTCCTTTAGGTTAATGGCAGACATTTTTTATTAGTGCCTGCTTATGAGTTTTTCAGGTGTACTGCATTTCTTATTTATGTTTATAGTAAAGCTATTGATCAACCTTCTGGGGCATACATTTTAACTAAATGTGTATGTAGACAACTAAATGTGTATGTAGACAACTGTAAGTCAATAATCTCTGTACCTTGAATATCCATATGTGGAGTTAGGTTGATTCTGACAATGTGTTGTATAACTTAAGCGGTTTCTTTGAAAGATAAGAACGCAAAGCCTGAAGAATGCATGGTTCTGTCTCTAGTTTAAGATTGAGGGGGTGTTGTGTCAGAGAACGGTGATGAACATGGCTTTGTATTTGTGATCTTTTGTATAATTCTTAAAATGATTCTTCTGTATGTATTTATGAATCTTCAGTTTGACTTATTTACTGTGATTTCCTGTAATTTTTACTGCATGAATTGCTCATCAGCAGAGAAATGCTTCACTTGGCATCCAAACTCAATACCTATTGCTTATTATTTTTACATGCAGATGCTATTTTTTTAATTTAATTGATATGCTTTTCTGCAACTGAAGTGATTGAGCATTTGCTAGGAGTTCTCAGAGAAGGGGATTATCCTAGAATGCTGACATATTTGAGACTTCTTCCAAAAATGGTTCAAAAAGGGAATAAAGATGGATTGAGATTAATGCAGAGTTTGGTCTCTTGAGTATAATGGAGAGAGAATTAAAAAAAAAAAGATCAAGCCTCCTATTCTGAAATTAAAATTTAATTATTTTAAGATTAGCTCAATCCGAAATAAGGATTTGATTGCCACAATGGTTGTTTTGGTACCAGTTAAAATAATTTTTTTTCAGTAAAAGTAGTATTTCATAAAATAATTAATCCTCTTTTTGGCCTGTATTGTTAAAAGATAAAAGGGTTTTTCTACATTGTTTTTATACCTAACTGAAAATTTGAGATTTTTGCTATATATACCCCCTTCTAGTTAACCATAGGGATGGCAATGGGGCGGGGCGGGGGCGGGGGCGGGGGCGGGGTGGGCCTCTACCACCACCGCCCACCTAAATGTAGCGCGCTGGGGCGAGGCAGACGCAAGCACCAATATACCTAGAATGAAGAGAAATTTACCGGAATTAAACTCGAATAAAATAAACTTAATTCAAGAATGTAAAAGACCTCGATATACAAAGCTCTGGTAAAGAGCGGTAAAACAACAGCCAAAGTCCAAAAGAGTCCAAACAAATCTTCATCAGAACCCTAAAACTATATAATCTAATATATATATATAAAAGGTATTTTTGTATTTTTAGCGCATGTACGGATTTTAAAGGGTCTTTACCACACCCCGCCCCGCCCCACATTTCTCCGCCCTATTCGGGGCGGATCGGGTCGGAAACCACGGGTCGACTCGGGTATTGCCATCCTTAGTTAACTATGCTTATGTGATCTCCACTATTTAATCAACTCGTTATAAAGATATTTTTTTTTACCTTTTATATGAATATAATAATTAAGTATGAATGAGTACTATAATTACCAAATTCTTGTGGCCCAAATACGTGGGCGGGCACGGCTTCATTCTGTGGATTGGATAGCGGCATAGAGCTCGACCTCTGAGTCTCTGACTCCCACTCTCTCCCTCGAAGCCACAGCGCTGCTGTTTTGCCCGCGGCTATGGCGACGAGCACCGGCCGTATACCCAGCTGTGTCTGTATGTCCGGAACTAGGGACTATTGGGCACAAAGGGCATCCGCCATGCCTTGTTCTCTTCTCAGGATGTCCCCTTCTTCTCGCCGTTTCCGGAGGTTGAGACTTCTCTGCGGAGCTGCGGGAACAGCAGCTAAGGGTTTATCTGATTCCGAAATGGCGTTAGATGCCGGCCAAGATCGTCTTCAAAAGGTCCTTTTTTGTTTATTTCTATCGTTGCTATCTATGAAACAGCCTTAAATTTCTCTTGTGATGCACCAAGAATATCTTTTTTATTCTATCTCGCTAACCTGTGAAAAATAAGGTTTTATTTTTAATAATCATGCACATGCATATACACTTGAGACTTGAGTGGAAATGTTTAGCTGCAATTGAATATAATCTGTTGGTTATAATCGAGATAGCCACTTTCAAACTAAAACCCCACCTTAAGGTGGAAAATATTGTGACTAAACTAGCAAATTGGATCATAGCAAGCATCATTCTCCAAGTTAATGTGAAACCAGGATTGTAGAATACTAATGGTTGAGTAAGTCCAGCTTGAATCTTTTCACAAATAAAATGAGATTCAATTTTGATATGTTTGGTGCATTGTGAAAATCCGGATTACCACAAGAATGAAGTGCAGCATGATTGTCTGAATGTGGATTTCTTGGTTTCAAAGGGACACCCAAATCATGAAGAAGACATGGTGACTTGTTTCCTCTGATTTTGAAGAGTAAACTGTACTTGATGGAAAAGTAGGCTGGTGCCTAGACATGATTTAATACCGAATGAACTTATAAAACAACAGGAAAAAGAAAGTTTCTTGAGCTTTACTCATGAATTGACTTTGTTTAAGAAACGAGTGTCCTGTCTTCTAATAGTGTATTACTGAAATTTCTAGTTAGTTGTTGATATTTGGTGATATTTGGATGATCATCATGAGAAATTCCTTGACAGTTAGAATTTGGTATTTTACTTAATTGAAATGGGATAATAATCTTGGAAGCCAATACCTTGGGTCATGTGAAATTGAGACCTAGAAATATTACGCGGTCGACCGGATGCACTGTGCATTCCCGGTCGCCTCCCGTTTGGCCTTTTGGAGCATGTTTGAAGGATTTCCAACTGTACGGATAGGAAGATCATCGAAAAATAACCGGCCGACCGCGTGATATCACGTCTGATATATATATATATATATATATATATATATATATATATATGAGTACTGATATTACGCGGTCGACCGGAAGCACTGTGCATTCCCGGTCGCCTCCCGTTTGGCCCTTTGGAGCATGTTTGAAGGATTTCTAACCGTACGGATAGGAAGATCATTTCCGAGGGTCGAAATGGGAAGCGACCTCATTTGAATAGTGATAAGGCCAGCCGTACCTTATCACGGCTATATATATATATATATATATATATATATATATGAAAATGTTAGAATACGGCCGGCCATACTTGCAGCCGGCCCACTCTAACACTACTGTATATTGGGGTGGGGGTTGTTTGGGTTTTAAAACTTTTTTTTTTGGGGTGTTAGAGTGGGACAGCCGCAAGTGCGGCCAACCGCACTCTAACACTACTCTATATATATATATATGTGTGTGTGTGTTTAATGTAAAATTGAGATTGAAGGAACCGCTAGAGATTGGATATTGTTTATACTTTATAAATTTTGGATTATTATTTTCTTTATAAATGATCTCATTGATATATTTTATTAAAATAGTAAATGATATGCCAATATGGAAGTTAAATAAAAAATAATTTGTTTTAGATGGTAAATATCCAACATCAACCATGGATGATGGATGTTAAAAATTTTGTAAACCAATTTTTATACATTTGCTTTATTTCATACATGGATATCATTGAATAACACGTTTTGTACTCTGTAATAAACCTGGAGGGATTTGCATGTACATTTTCTCATTAATGTTGCCATGTACGAGTGCATTGTTGATGCCTGATTGATATATTTACCAATCATGGATAATTGTAATAATCAGACATCACTTATTGGCACAAAAATCTCATTCCAATCTTGATCCTCCATTTGTCTAAAAATTTTAGCTTTCAAATTTTATGGAGTCACAAGATTGGTATTTGGTGCTGTAAACCCTTTTGAATTGCTTGTTTTTCTTGAGGTAAACCAATCATTGTCCATATCTTATTTCTTTTAAGAGCCTTGATTTTCTTAGCTGTGTCATTACATCAATTCAGGTCTTTACTAGCTAATGAAAAGGAGGTAAGTGCTTCTGTGAATAATATAGATGTGAAGAAAGTAAAATATGTGGTTTTTGCTTGATGGTGACAGGGGATATGACCTATCAACAGATTGAGATGGGATTGAGCTGGATGTGAGAATGGTATCAATAGTTTTTAAGGTGATGATTTCTTGTAGATCTTCATAACATTTGTTTTAGTGGTAAGAGAAATGTTTTTGTATGGGGATTGGGCTTGGTAAGACGGCTGAAAATTTTGGTTGCCATTAGTGGATGCTTGAGCAATAGTTGAAGAATCGTGAAAAAGATATAGGGGTTATAGGTTTGCTGGTGAAACAACTAAAATCATTATCATGTGCATCCTGATTGATCATTTTAATCTGGAATTTAGTGTTGGAGGATCATAGATGAATGTGGTATTAAATGAGAACTAGCAAAACGAAAAGTATATACATGAAAAATTTCACCTCAAATTGTGAACTAGTGTGGCTTAAAATTGTCATGATTAAGGTGTCAACTATAAGCAAAACTTATGCAACAAAAACTCATTACTGAGTATTATGCGGTGGTTCCCAAGAGAGTTTTATGTGTGTTTCTTCATCTTGAAAGTGGACTTAGAGCGTAGTTCTTGAGGTAAGTAGTTTTGAGAATGCATTCTTCCCAAAATATTAGGAGTGAATTAGTTTGAAATTGAAGTACATGAGTAAATATACATTGCTCTCATTTGACAACTCCATTTTGTTGTGTTGCGGGCACACAAATTTATTAAAGTTTAATTGAATTGAGTTTAAGAAAGTTTTCTATGCGTTTAGGTTTTTTGCACTCATTTATGCATATATGCCTAGCTCATTTTTTGCATATATACATATATCCATGTAAATCTTTTTAATTTGCATGCCTATCTAAAACCTAGATTCTTGCATACATACTCCTGTAGAGGTATATTTGTGAAACAAATTTTTGTTATTAAATTTTGGATATATACCCCTGAGAGGGTATCCACATAAAAACTTGGTTCTCTGAGGATATTCAGCATGCCCTTTAATACTAATCTGTTAGTGTTCATGACCTTTCTCCTTTCTCTTTGCATTGGTATATTAATGCCACCTTCGTTTTTTTTTTTTCCTGGTTACTCAGGTTCCTATATCAAACATCAGAAACTTTTGTATTATTGCGCATATTGATCACGGGAAGTCAACCTTAGCAGATAAGTTATTGCAAATGACTGGTACTGTACAGAAGAGGGAGATGAAGGAACAATTTCTTGATAATATGGATCTAGAAAGAGAAAGAGGTATCACAATTAAACTACAGGTGAGTCTAACCAATTTCTTTTTGGATCTTTATATAGAAAAATCCTGCAGTTCCTGAACTGCAGGTGATGGATCTGGCATCTAATTTGGAATAGCTTTATTGTAGGCAGCTCGGATGCGATATGTTTTGGATGGGGAACCATTCTGCCTCAATCTAATTGATACTCCAGGGCATGTTGACTTCTCCTATGAGGTATAAAACTTATGATGAATAATATCATCATTTTGCATTTCTTCAATTGTCTTATTAATGTAAACGTGCTCATTGTCATATTTTGGCCCATTGTGATATTTTATGCTCACCATTATTGGTGGGGCTCAGAAATGGTAGTTGGGACATCCAATACTTGTCAAGTATGGGTGGGGCAGTTGGGCAACCTGATGAAGGGGATATTTGGACATATTTCTTGCTGCCTTGTGTTGTCTATTAGGCTCGCACTTGGATGTTCACATTATGATTGCCAATTTCATCATAAAATAGAGCTCAACTCAAGCGCAGATAGTAGACTTAGTTTGCAGCTTGGAAAAATATGGATTAGGTGGTTGTTGCTTTTTTAGTGTTGTTAGATGGGATCTGATGTATCTGAATGATTGATTTTCATAAGAATAGCTTAGGACAATGAATATTAAATCTCTTGAAGATCTCAATAATGTTATCATGATGTCACTCTATGTGCATAGTCATGCATTGATAATACTTGTGTTAGAGGTATGTATTGATCATTGTTAAGTCCAATCAATTATGCTGACACCCTTTAGAAATGCATTGGAGATCTAATTCAATATACTAACAAATATTCATTTTTAAAGGTATAAAATTCTAACAACAAAAAATGAAACTAAAATTGAAATAATAATGTCTGAGAAAGTAAAAAAGACCTGCAGAAAGCTATATCTCCTATGGCTACTATATGATTCATTTGTTCAATTTGACATCTCAAATAAGAAATTTGAATAACATTTTGCTTTCATGGGTGGAAACTGGAAAGCATAGAATCTATGCCTTGAAGAGCCCACCTTAGCTAGATAGCGCAGAATGATACTCAGCCTATTTGCTGTTCTCAATTTATGTTGTCTTCTGTTATTTTTCATCAGTTTAGAGCTGGTGTTATTTATTTATTTATTATTTATTTTTAATAGTATAATCATATTTTGTAGTATGAATATCTTGTTTCTTATCAATTATGCAAGATTGTTTATTCTGATTTACAGATTTTGATGCCTACTTTGTTTTCACAGAAGAATATGATCAAGTTATTCTTTTTGATGTTCTCATATTGGTTGCATCCATTTGGTGATTAGGTCTCCCGTTCTCTTGCAGCTTGTGAAGGTGCTCTTCTAGTTGTAGATGCTTCTCAGGTGAACTTCTTGGGCTTCAGATAGCTAGTTCTAGGGAAAATTTTGTTTCAGATGATTTTTATGTGTTTGTTACATATGTGAAGGTGCTCTTAAAATACTCACAACCCAAATTTGTAGTCTGTCTTGTCATGCTTTTCAGTAACCTTTTGCATGTACATGCACCTTAAATTTTCTTTGAATTTTGATGAATTAGGGGGTGGAAGCTCAGACATTGGCGAATGTTTATCTGGCTCTGGAAAACAACCTAGAAATAATCCCTGTAAGGGCACTTCTGCCATTTTCATCATCATTATTTATGCATTTTAACAACTTAAGGCCCATGCTGTTCATCCTTTTTAATCATTTAATTACCTTTTGTTGTTTTCTAGATCCAACAACTAGAAGCATACATCCTTGAAACCTGTGCATTAATCTATTATTGTGTCAAACCAGATTTGTTCAAATAGAGAGTTCTTTTTTGCATTTTTTTATTGCATTATCTCCTATTTATTGATTGTTTGAACTGATATATCTCGTGTTCTCATGGAATGCCTCTCTAAGTTTTATTATATCCCATAAATGTACTTCTTGCTAATTTATTTCCTTACCATATTGGAGTAAATAATACCCCACATCAGTTAATTTAATAAATTTGGATCTGAATATATAAGTCGGACTCTCATCCTATGAGCTTAAGATGTTGAGTTAAATCGAGCCTAGGTGATGTGTTTGGTTTGCATCAACACTATATAGTGAAGGAAAAATTTGTAGATTGAGATGTAATAGATGCTAGATTTCATAGATTTTTTACTTTGGAAATATAAGTGCATTAATGCTTGAGAAATGAAAAGCCTATGTAATCGTAAAGTGGTAATAAAAACAAAGCTCTCAAGCATTTGATAATCATTAAATACCCAAACATTAAATTGACTAACTGATAAGCTGAATTCACTCGCTATAACTCCAGCATGACACAAAGATCTCAAGCATTTGATAATCATTTATAATTTGGGCTGATATTAGGTCTTATAAATAATCAAGCTGCTCGTGAACAGTTCGAGCTTGGCTTGAAATTAAGGCAAACGAGTTGAGCTCGTGCCTCATTTTTGGGCTTGAACTTAGTTCCAAGCTGAGCTTGAATTTGATCTGAGTTCAGAAGTTATCTCAAAATTCATTTTGAGCTGGTGGTTGAGTGTTGATGGAGGATGACGGTGTAGCCATGATAGAGAGATAGGATCATGGAGTTTGGACTTTGGATTTTGTTTACAAAGACAGAAAGATGGAGGCATGTAGCTTAGAGTATCTTAAGAGAGAAAGGCATATAGAGAGAAAGGAAGTCATTTGGTGACCTCCACCACCATCTTCTTCAGCGAGTTAGGGTTCATGGTTGGTGGTTGGATTGAGTTTGAAGATTGACATGTATGGTTGAGGCTTTATAAGGACAGAGAGGGGAATGATAATATATAGGTAGTGGTAGATGTGTGTAATGCATACCTACCCGTGTGTCACACAGGTAGGTTTTGTGTTACACACTCACCCATGTGTGTATTGCATAGTTATACCTACCTTTGTGTGTATTACATTTTTACATAGGTAGGTTTTGTATTACACAACCATCCACCTGTGTATTACATAGGTACGCCTATTTATGTGTACTTGTGTAATACATAGATGAGTGGGTATGGATAGGTAGGTTTCGTATTATTCACACCTACCACCACCTATGTATTAGCATGCCCCCTTTTCCCTTTGTAATGCACTTCAAAGTCCGAACATCATGCTCTCTCTCTAAACACACTTCAAGCTCCATGCCTTCATCCATACTCCCTCTTCAGTGATGAAACCCGGCCGAGCAAAAAAAAAAGTGTGTGCAAGGGACTATCGGAGAATAAGATGAAGGAGAGAAGCCTAGATATCTTCATGGAGCCATGGCTTCGTCCTTGTCCTCCATCAATGCGTAGTCATTAGCTTAAAATGAATTTTGAGCTGACAACCCGAGTTGAGCTCGAGCTCACCATCCAAATTTCTAGCCAAACTTGAGCAAGGCCCAGGTTGATCAAGCTCCACACACTAACAACCCTAAGTGTCATATAACTAGAATCTTCTTGTAAGTTGTGTTAGCTATGATGGTTATGATGTCTTTGCAACAATTGCTAGATAATATATGCACATGCATGATCAAATGGTACATACAAAATTTATGAAAAAAATTCAAATGCAGAACCAGACTGTTGTTTATAGTTTAGGGTAGGTTGGAGCGCTTATATCATAGTTGCGGTTGTCATCTTATTACACCGCATAAAGGGTTGACAGAATTATGCATGGTTGCAATTCATGTGTCTCATTTGAATTTTAATTGTTATAACTTTGCACCCAACATGTTGAATTTCCTTGGGATTTAGGCATCTAATGCTTATCACTTCTTGATTGGAAAGAACAATGGAGTATTGAACCCTCGGAGTAGCCTAGTATTGATGTTTACAAGAATACCAATGGCTTTCTTTGATTATTTATTTTTCCCAGGTATGTTGGAAGGAAGGTAAAGCAAATTTTTGTATATGTTTTTATTGACACCACTTAAGTGTATAGTACACCTTTATTTTCACGCTTCTTTATGTTATAAGTTACTATTTAGATATCTATTTCTAAGGTTTTGATGGTGTACAGTTCCTGTTTTGGTGTAGGTTCTAAATAAAATCGATTTGCCAGGTGCTGAACCAGGCCGTGGTTTGCAAAGAGATCGAGGGAGGTTAGTTGACAAATAAAACAATTTTAATGCTTGAAATGGAGGCTATATTTCAAATGAAATTTTTTTATTCTTGATCTGTGAGTAAGATATGCCTATTATTTCTCTTTTTCAATTGCCATGTTCATAATGTATCCAAGAATTACTAAGTTACTATGCTGATTGATTTTCCACAAGATGGGATCCCCAATGTGTAATTTCAAATAACATGATGGATTTCTTTTTTATTTAGTTTTTATAATATCTTATACAGCTTGCTGTCATCATTAACCAGGATGAAAGTGTGTGCCAAATTTTAGTAGTTTGATTAGGGCCCTTCCACATATGCCCTGATAGACATGGGTCTGTCAACTCTCCAATTTGAAATCCTTGGTAATCGACAAAGTTCCTCCTTGTCCTAAATGACATTGTCTGGTGTCTGTGACATGTCTTGTTTACCTTGTTTGACTAATTATCAAAGTGCATGGCAAAATTCCACTTAAATGACTTCCCTTTGTTGTACAATTTTCCAATCTTAAAACTTTTATGTTGAAAGAGGTGGTAATAGTCATACTTACAACCAAAATCCTAAGCATATAAAATATTTAAACCTTTTAAGCTTGACTGGTAATTTTATTGGAGAGATTGGAAAATCGCACAACATCATTTTTTAAAAATAATCTCATAAAACCCTTAACTTTTCTTAAAATCCATAAGAAGGCTTCATAAATTAATTGAAAAGAAAAATGCCATTGATTTTATTCAATTATTTCGAAAAAAAATGTGTAGTTTTTTGGTCTCCACATATTTTATTGTGCAAATAACCACCTACATTATGACAATATTGTGATATTGACCTTCACTATCTAGGGATTTACTTTTGTTGCAAAAAGTCCTTCCATAACTATCGTGAGCTGATGTTGAAGTATGAAATTGCTGAAATGCCTTTTAGCTTCTTCTTATTACCCTCTGTCTTCACTATTGCTCATGCTCCCATTTTTTCTCTTCTCATTGACCAAGATGCTTCCCCTTCTTTACTCTTCTTCTCTAGGTCCATATCTTGCTCTTCTCAAGGAATGATTTAAGTGAACTCTATGCAGGGAATGATTGAACTAACTATGTTAAGTAAGTTTATGCATCACAATGAGGTAAAAATAATCATATTCTACATAGTTTATCAACTGTGAAATACATCTAATGTAGGAATCTGAAGAAGATGCTTAAATCATGACTGAATTTTATTTGCTGACCCAAAACATCAAGGAACATAGTGTGAACCATACAAAGATATCAACAAATTTTATTTGAGGAACTCTGGGGCACATCTCATCCCTCAAGATCTCTAAAAGGGCGGAGGATCTTCCAGGGCATCTTTGCTTAGGTCAAGTTGTAGGATATCATGTTCTCCTTGAAGCTCTTCAATTTGTTCTGCTGGAAGGAATTCCAGATCATCTATCAAATCTTTCCATTAGTCTGATGTTACTGGCATAGGATTGAGCTCTCGTCAACAGCATGGTTGATCTCCATGTAGCATAAATAATTGTATCAAATGATGGCTGAAGACAAATTCATCTTCACTATTATAAAGGTTAGGTAGTGTGGAGGTTTAAGGATGATGAGGTGGTGGAAGTGGTTGGTGTCTAGGGAAGCAGCTAGAGAGGCTGTTTCCATTGAGGTCACTGGAACTTAGGAAAGGGAATGGGGATGCAATGCGGTTATGGAGTATGCAAGAGTCAAGAAGAAAAGGATAACAATTTTTTTTTTTTTAAATTCATGATAAAAATTTAACTGGGGTCTTCCCATTTTATTAATTTTCTAAGACCTAAAAGGGGGTTTCTGAAATGAGATGATTTTTTTATTGGAATTTGTTAAAATAAATGGTGTGCTGTAATTTTCTCTATTTGAAATTAAATTAGGTTTTACTAAATATTCTGTCGCATCTATGGTTTTAGGGGCATTTTCTTTCATTTTAGTTTCATATTTTACTTGTCTCCATTATTTTGTGTGATTTAAAGAGCTGAAAATGACTTATTTGAATTCTATGAATTTCTTGCAAGTTTCTTCTTCGTAGTCACTTAGGTGGCTTTGTTGCTCCATTAAGGAGTTAAGTAAGGAACCAACTGAAAGTTTTTCTTTTGATCTTTGTATTATTTATTTATTTTTATTGCAAATACTGCAAACGCTCACTGTATTATTTAATTTTTATTATGAAGAACTTCATGTTACTTTGCCAACAACCTAGAAATTCACTTTGAGTATCATCTTCTTTTTGGTTTTTATATTATTAGTGCCCATTTTATGATTTTAAATCACTGTTGAAGGAAAACTTAAGAAATCAAGTAAATCTATTGTGTAACTTAAGACAAGCCTCAGTTGTTATAATTTACAACTGAACTTAAGTTTTGGTTCCTTATATACCTTCATGACCTGATTGCTGTTATGTTATGCAGATTATTGGGTTAGATTGTGCAGACACAATACAATGTTCTGCTAAGGTTAGTTTTTCCTATCTTGAAGGTGTGATTGTTGAAAGATAAGAAGTTTATTTCTGGGAAACATTTTAGCTTTTTGGATTATGACCTATATTAAATTATTATATAACGCATTCTTGGTCATTGTATCTTTCTTGTAGGAGGGAGTAGGTATAACAGAGATTCTGAATGCCATTGTTAAAAGGATTCCTCCCCCTAAGGATACAGCTAGGGATCCCTTAAGGGCACTTATATTTGATAGGTACTTCCTAAGATATGCTTTACTGATATGTGATTGTCAATTTTCATTTTCATTCACTATTTTTGCATGCAAGATTATTTATTTATTTTACCTTTTTTGTGCATGCTATACACTTTCTTGTCAAATCTCGATTTACACGACGTATGATACAGCAGATATAATGGTATGTTGGGAACATATCTTAATCACAGTTTCCTTATTTCAAATGAGTGCTTTTATAATCTCATTGAGTGGTAAACACAAGAATCATTTGGGTTGTTAGGATTGGGTAAAGCTTGAATTTATCGTAAAATTTTTATGGAAATACAAAAATTTATTTACAAAGACATCCTCAAATTTTCTGAAATTCATACCCGACAAAACCAAAAGAAGAATCCCGTTTCAGAGAGTCCCTTCTGGTTGATAATGTATACTATATAGCCGTGATGTAATCGGTAAAAAATAGTGATTGATTAGCAGAATGCTTGAAGCACCAAACAAAGAAAAATTAGAGCACTTGAGGAATGAGATATAATTTGGATTCTGTTTGATTGTTATACAAAAGTACCGTACAAATTGGCCAAAATTACTCTTGCCAAAACACTGAATTAGCATTGGCACAATCTTGGAATTGTAGAGCCTAATAACAAGGATATGGCCCTATTTTATCATGAACAAATTAATTTGGTCGTGGACCAAGTGAAAGAACAGTTATCAATTTTCCATGAAGAAATTTAATAAAAGAGATTATGGCATCTTTCTAAACAAAAGTATTCCCTTCTCTTCACTATAGACATTCACAAAATACTCTCATGATCTTAACCATATGAAAGATCCACTAGAAAAATTATCTAAAGAAACATGCTTTACCATTAGCATTTGGTTAGAAAAATTAATCTGAATTAGACACCAATTAGTTTGACTATTAGATTATTTTCTTTATGCCATTAGGTATGGTTTTTTGTCAAATGTATACTAGTGGATGTTATGTTGCTATATATTTTGGTTTGAACTAGCATAATGATTAGTGCATGCTTATGGCACGATACTATTTGTTGTGCACTACACATAACTATGTATTAGTATGGATCATTTATTTTATTTAATTTTCCCTTGCATTTGTATATCTATCTAAAAACTCCTTTCTAATTTTCTGTTTTCCCAATTTTTTATACTTAAAGTAATTTTAAAGAAATATTTGATATTGAATCGTGACCAACTAGGGTTTATCTTCAAAACAAATTGAAACCAAAACGAAACCTTATTTCAGAAAATGGTCTCACCTCAACTTTACTTGTACATATATGTTCATGTACTTATATAGGGATCACATTCATGAAATTGTTTAATGTGTGTCAAGTCCTTTAGTACATGCATAGTTCTTGATTTGATTGTGTGAATTATTATAACCGACTGTCAACATTTCCAAGCCCCAAAATATCATTGGTTCATGATGGAATTAGTGTGAATCTTTAGTTTTATCATTTGAAAGCTTCTTGCAATTTTTTGGCTTATTCCAATTCTTTATTTTTTTTTGGTGTAGTTATTATGATCCATACAGAGGTGTCATAGTTTATTTTCGTGTAATTGATGGAACTATAAAGAGAGGTGACAAGATCTATTTCATGGCCAGTGGGAAGGTAAACTGTCCAATATTTCCAAATTATATATTTATGTGTTTCTAAATCTTGGAATGCTATTCACTCTATCAACAAACCATTAATGCATGCTTAACAGATTCATATTTACATTTTCTTACTGAACACATGAGACTCAAAGATCCGTATTTTTCCTTTGCAATTATTATTTTACAAAATTTACTCAAGTGTTGAGTCTATCTGCAAACTCTATTTTGATTTTGGGGTATAAAACAATGTTCACAATAACATATACTTTTTGAACAATTCATCCTAAAGATCACATAAAATCTCAAAAGGTCTCAAAAGGTGCAAATAGTACTCATTCCCTCCCTTGAACTTTCTAGAGCTTTATGTGAATTAGCCATTACATCCGAACAAAAGAGGACTAAAATGAATTGGATGGTACTTTTAAGCTTACTATCACTCAATCATCCATAAATATAGAGGCCTCACTTTGTTCTCAATAGGCTATTAGTTACTTCGATTGGATCACAACACTGGTGGATAATAAGTGCCAAACCTAGAAGATAGTGATTGAATCATCAACATTCAAATGAAGAAATTCATGAAAAAGGAGATCCTCAGTTTATATCCCTAACTATATCTTGTAAAATAGTGTATATTGCCAAATGTGATAACAATGATGCCTAAAACTTTGATATGTGTGGAAGACATAGTGCAAATAATATATCTAGGGATGTTACCTTTACATTGAACGAAAATTTTGTGCAACCAAGAAATTGGTATGGTTTGCAATTGTTTAACCTATCTTTAACATCTTTTTTCATGCATATCTAAAAAACAAGGCACATCATATATTATATATGAAATTTCTTATTGTTGTATTAATAAAAAGGATAAAAAGAAATATGGAACAGAAAATGGAAGAGGGACTCTAAATGTGTACAAAATGGTGTGGCACTTCATAGTTTCATGGAACTTCAAAATGTTTGATAAGATGAAGACAGTTAGTATCTATTCATTTTAAGATTAAATGTTCTATGATTGGTATGAATTAGGTCAATGTTAATTCTTCCTTTTCTTATCTCCTTTTTCATATGTTATGAAATTATGCTTAACCTTAAGGAACAAATCGAGGAATGATTTGATCAATCAGCTGACTGATGTCTATATAAAATGTTTCTATAAACTATTTAATAAGAGAAATTGATTTTACTTGTCATCTATGCTTTAGTTCTCTTGCAAATTTTTTCAATCAGGATCACATTGCTGATGAAATTGGCGTCTTGTCACCTAATCAATTGGAAGTTGATGAATTGTTTGCTGGTGAGGTAATGATGAAGAAAATTTCAAAGAACATTATTTTACCTTTATGCCTTTTTTTCCAAGATCTTTGGCTTAATATCATTCTTTGCCTTGATAATAAGGATTACATTATCATACCTGCTAAGATTAAGTCACATCAGCCCATGTTATCAGGGAAGAATTATTTACATGTGTAATACTCCTATATATATGTGTGTGTCATATTTCATGGCTGTTACTATTTATTTTTCTGAAATTATTTGAGAACCTGGTCCCTAGATTTCTCTGAATCCATAAGATGAATAAATGATGGAGTAAGCTGTTGCAACTAAATGAACACCTGTTCCCTTCTCCACACATTCAGCCTTAGTCATGAAATTCTTTATATCATTACCCACTTCACACTCTATTAACTCAAGTTTCATTATCCTGCTTGTGCATAACTTTCCACTTTTCTATAAAATTCCAAGTGACCCATGCTCTGTAAACCCACAATCATGGCCTGCCCATACCATATCCCTTAGCTTTCTTCGATCCCATGACCCTCCATGGAACTATGTACCTTATGAACCTAAGCATACCCATGAACCCCTAAACACTTACATCCCCCTCTTCCATATTTAGACCTGAGTCCTTGGCCCCCTTCATGAGAAACAATGCTTGCTGATCTATTAACATTGCAACCACCATTTTCTTGATGAGTATGTTCTTGAAGCAAGGTGATCCAGCATGAATCATAATGAATTCTTAATTTGGCGGGTCTCAAGCCAAGCAAGTCAATATGAATCACAAGAAAAGTCTGGTGAGCAAGGATCTCAGGACAAATTAAGATATTCAAGATATTGAAGATCCACTTTTCCCCAAGTTGTAGCCTACTTCTATATGGAGTTAGTGTACATTTTTGGGAATGCTCTAAATTATAGAGATCTAGACCTTCCTAGGTACCCTAGGTAGTTCAGTCCTTTATTAGAGCACAACGTACCATCAAAGAATGCTCTAGATGATGAAAACCTAGACTCTCCAAGGCAGTCCACTTTTTTATCGAGCATGAGTGTTTGTTTAGGGAATGCTCTAAATGATAAAGACCCAAACTTTTCTTAGAATGTCCACTTTTTCATGGAGTAGGGTTCATCTTGAAAGAAAGCTCTAGGAATTGAGAAATTTTCAAAATGATAAGTCCTACACTTTTCTTTGGTAGTCAACTCATCCATGGAGCTAGATTGCCTCTTCAAGAATGCTCTAAATGATAAAGATCCAAACTTTAGATATACTCCACTTGTAGCCAGGTCGCCTCTTAAGAGAAAGTTTTGAAGTTGAAGAAATTCTTAAAATAATGACTACCTAGATTTTCCTCTAGTAATCCACTCATTTCTGAGCTAGGGTGCCTTTGCAAGGACTAGTGTTCTAGATATTGCAAATTTCCAAACTCTGAAGGATGAGTATTGAAGAACACCAATACATTAGAGTTCTCTCAAATAACATGAAGGATATCAAATTCCGAACCAAGAATGATGATGGTAAATGAAATCTTCAGAAAACATGTTTTAGTTGAATTAATGTGGTTCCAAGCCTACAACTTCCTACGCAAACTTTTCTTTGTAACATGAAACCCAATGATCCCAAATGTGAACCTTGAACAGAACTTTGTTCATATTCATATTTTTGTAAAATAATGGTATGCTCTTATTTAAGGCATTTAGTTTCAAATGAGAAAAGTGAAATATACAATATTCGACCATTTTCTCTTATACTTAAACTTGGTCTCTTAATTGAAATTTTCTGCAAACATCAGGGGTAATTAACTAGAGAAAATGCGAGAGAGCATTGTCATTTCGAAAATGGAAATCAAGTCATGACATCTTAATGAGCATTATCATATTGTTAAGTAGAAAACCTATGGTCCAATCTGTTCCGATGTCTCAGAAAGTTCAGCTCCATCACACAAGCAACTAAAATGGGACGATCTCAGGAATACCCAGACCTTTCAGTTTCATCCAAACAAATTCTCAAGCGATCCATATGGTTTGGTTCCTCATTGAAGAATCTTTCCTGAAGCTGTTAATGTTAATTAGCATAGAAGTTATTGGAGTGAACTGTGTAAAAGAATGGTTCAGTGTTTACTTGAATTTTGCACCTTTTTCTTGCTTCTAATTTCACAAGGTTTTGTTGGTTCTTATGTTCCATTGTCCATATGGTGGTTGTGTTCCTAATGATATTGACTGGTGAATTGACTTGATTAGAAAAGAAAGGCATGTTTAGTTTTTATGCATGCTACCATCTCTCAAAAGACGAGGGAAATATAATCCATGATCCAGATTGTTGAATGATCCATTTACCACCCTTCCATTCGCTCTGCTTTATACATGTTTGTATTTTTCAGTAGCTCTTATGATCCATAGTCCATACAGTGGAAGCATTACTGATGATACTGATTTTTGTATCAGAAACTATAATTTTTTAAGTTCATTCGTGCACTGTGTTTTATGTTGTGATTTTGACCTTATATTGGGTGATCTTACCTTTCCTGCAGGTTGGTTACCTTTCAGCATCAATAAAATCGGTTGCAGATGCCAGGGTTGGTGATACAATTACTCATTTTGGAAAGCGGGCTGAGAACTCTTTGCCAGGATACGAGCAAGCCACTCCAATGGTGTTCTGTGGTCTATTTCCTGTTGATGCTGACCAGTACTGTTTTATACTTTGTTTTAGTTTGAAAGTTCATCTGTACATAACCTAATAAAAAATTTCCATTTATTCCATTATCATATGAACTCTTGAACAGGTTTCCTGAGTTGCGTGATGCTCTAGAAAAGCTTCAACTCAATGATGCAGCTTTAAAGGTGAGTAATCATGTTTGTTCTTTTTCCAAAAAGCTGATAATTAGGTTTTTGTCAATTGTTAGGATTCAGTGACCCCCTAAAATTGTTTTGAGAATGATTTAAGAATGCATATTATTGAATATAACTCTAGCTTAGTTTACCAATCTTATTAAGTCAGCTTGATTGAACTTTGTCATACTTGTTTTCTATCATGAATTTGTCGAAGGATACATGAATATCATTTTTGAGTGGATGATTTAAGGCAAAAAGATAGGAATGCATATTATCGAATATAACTCTAGCCTAGTTTACCAAGCTTATTAAGTCAACTTGATTGTATTTTATCATACTTGTTTCTATTATGAATTTGTCAAGGGATACATGAATATCATCATTGTTATTGGAGAAATTTTAATAGTGTCAAAATCCTCAAAGATTTTGATTATAAAAAATTCAATATTAACAAAACACTGGAGGTCATGGATTCGAGTCGTTGAAATAACTTCTTGCAAAAAAGTAGGGTAAGGCTGTGTACAATAGACCCAAGTGGTCCGATCTTTCCCCAAACCCGCGCATAGCAGGAACTTTGTAGCACCAAGCTGCCCTTTTTATAAACAAAACACCACAAATTATACATCTAAAGCTGCACATGGCTTGAAGTGCATAGTCACTTTGTTGTTTATAGGATATTGCCAATATATTAATCTTTCAACGGATTTACCCAGAAAAACCCATAGAAGCTAGATTTAAATGGGGATGCTAATCCTAAATCAAAATTGTTACCCTAGGAGAAAGCTATCAAAGAGATTTTAATGTCACAGTAGGATTACAAGAGGAAGTAGAAAGTTGTTTTTCTTGTGTTTTAGATGAGGCTCTATGAGGCATTTTATAGACCTTGTAGGTTGGCTAGTACATGGGCATGTGTCATCCCAACTCTTCTCAATGTTTGATGAATTGCCTCTTAACCAGTTAAGTGACTTGCCCAAGCTCGCCTAATTCAGAATATGGTTTGATGCATAGTTGAGTTCACTGTAAAGCCCATGTTTACTTTTATAAGGCCTTCATAGGGTTTATGAGCTGACAGTTCTATGGGCATCTTCCAGCCCAACTCTTCTCATTGTTTGATGAATTGCCTCCTAAACCATTAAGTAACTTGCCCGAGTTCTCTTAATTCAGAATTTGTTTTGATGCATTGTTGAGTTCACTGTGAAGCCCATGTTTGTTTTTATAGGGATTTCATGGGCTGTATGAGTTGATACTTCTATGAGCATTTTCTTACCCTACTCTCCTCATGGTTTAAGGAATCGCCACTTTACCTATTATCAAAGCAAATCTAACATTCAAGCATAGTTTCTATGAGCCCAAACTTGTAGGGTGATCGTGGAATAGAGTTGAGCACAGAAATTTAAATAAAACACAAACTATTTTGATATTTTGCTATCTTGTTATTTTGAAATATCTTTTAAAGAAAAAATATTAGCATAATTCTTTCTATGTATAAAACATGAAGCTCTTAATGGTTAGGTAACTCAAAGTAATATCTTTCCCTTCTATGCTCGGATATTGACATGGTATCAGTTCCATTTCAACATACTCTGACTTCCTCGACATGAATACTATTTGTATTTTTAACATGGATAGTGGTCTTCAATCTTCTTAACTTAATGTGAGAGGCTATAATGTACTTATGGTTTCTATTATGCACTATAGCTATTTTTTGGTTTTTGAAATCTATAAGTATTATTATATGTATTTTGGTTTTAATTAATAAATAATTAAAAGTAAATAAAATTTGAAACAAATGCACTTACTTGATTGCTTAGATATCATTGCCTTTGGGGATTAATGGAGTAAACACCTTGGCCATCGAGGTGTTTAGAGTTTAGACAGCCTTGTTCCTTTTTGGTCTTTAAGTTGTTTACTCTAGGGGAGAAAATTTTGAATGTGATAAGATGTTTGATGAATGCAGAAGGCATTTCCCCCCTATTTTAAGGATAATGGCAATATAAAAAGGTATATTTCATGCTACAAAACTACTCAACATTATGTTTGATCATATCTTAATGTGTAAATGATGCGTAAAATCCGCAAGTGTACGGGTCGTATCAAGTAATAATAATGGACATGGAAGTCGGGTTGTCAATCCACAGGGAGAAAGAAGTACTAGTACCCACTAATTGTCTATTATCTAATCAATCTGAGAAAGTGGTAGGCTATGCTAATTCTGAACTAATTAAATGAAAACACAAACAGGGGAATTGAATATTTCTTGGAGTTAAATGATCATGAAAAGGGATGCGGGACAATTGGATCCCCCTTGGACTTCTAAAATATAAATGCTCTTCTCTACCTCAATTACTTGATTAATTGTTGGCCAAGGGTTCCTATCGTGCTTTCACTCACTCCCTAATCCCGAGGTGAGCTACTAATCCTAGTGCTCTTATCGATTATGTTCTCGAACCTATGCCTTGGAAGGATTATGGAATAATACGTCTAAAGCGGCTCGCTTCCTCCGCATCCGAAGTTCTCGGCGTACGCATTCCACAATCCTCTCTATTGGAGATGGTCTACACACCTGGAAAAGTGCCGCTTTTCTTCCCCCGTATGGGATTATGAAAATCCCTCGGGCTCTCGCATAGCGTAGAAGGATTAACTTACATCAAAACGCCCAATAGACTCAAGCAATGCAATCAAGCAATCAAAATAGAAGTAACATTGATTAAAAACATGTCCAAGGGTTCACCAATCATCCAAGCATCTACAAAATTAGCCCTCCATTAAAGGGGGGCAACAATCCACAACAAAGGTAAAATAAATCAAGAAAGACATGGAAAATAGAACTTGTGCAATCACCGTTGGTAGCTTCTTGATTCTCCTCCTTCGATCTCTCCTCTCTTTGCTCCGATGGCTTGAAGGAGATGATCCTCCAAGCTCTCTCCAAGGTTCCTTTCTTGCCCTCAGCAGCCCCTCCTCTTGAACCCCCTTCTCATTCGCTTATATACTCATAGGGTTTTTTTAGGGTAAGATTTACTAAGTTGCCCCCCGACTAGGTCTGCAGGTCGCCAAATTTTGACGATGTACGGGCCCGTATACGGGCGCATGTCAGCCCGTATACGGGCCAACCACCCTCATACGGGCCCGTATACAGGCCGTATACATGCCCGTATACGTGCTAGTCCTCAAGCCAGTTGTCGTACAGGCCGTATGATGGCCCGTATACTCTCCAGGGGCTAGTATACGGCCGTATATCAGCCCGTATGCTAGCCCGTATGGGTCCTTCTAGGTGCTTTGGGATCCCGGCTTCTCCCGAAATGCTTTCTTTCCTCCGGGGTCCTCGTATTATGGCCTGTTGATGAAAATAAATCAATTTTGAGTATCGGTGGGCAACAAATCTTCATAATCTCATGCCAAGTATACAAAAATATAGTATAGAATTATGCTCAAATGAACACTTATCAGTAAATGACAGATTAAACAAAATCAATTGGGTTAGTACTTAAACTAAAGCTATTTTTTAACTGAGGTAACTAACTGAAAATTTAGATAAAGAAGACAATTATCATCTACTTTATTAGTTTTAAAGAAAGGTAGGTAAATAGGAGGTGATATAATAGGGTTTCAGGTGACAAATGAGTATACATTATACAGATCCATATGTAACAGATTTATGACATTATGACATTCGCTTCAGATGAGGAATGAGTATACATTAGTTTTGAGTAATGATTACTAACTTTATGACATTCGTTTTCACATAATCAAATTCTTTGTGGTTTTTCCATCCTAATATGGCCTTCAGGATGTTAAACACTGTGATTTATGAGAACTCTATACCTCATTGGTTTAAGTTGTTTGTGAATATTATGATGAGCATTATGATTTGTTATGTTACAGTTTGAGCCAGAGACTTCAAGTGCCATGGGTTTTGGTTTCCGATGTGGATTTTTAGGCCTTCTACATATGGAAATTGTTCAGGTTGTCATTTCTTCTTGTGAGAACTCCATATATTACTACTAGGTTATTCATTATTGTGGTTGTTGATATATTGCTGAGCATAAATAACTTCTTAGCATTCTATTTGCAGGAAAGGCTTGAGAGGGAGTATGATTTGACACTGATAACCACTGCTCCAAGTGTGGTTTTATCGGGTCCATTGTGTAAATGGTGAAACTGTAAGTTTTCATGATCTCCAGCCTTTTTCCATTGATATACCAACTTTTGGTGATACCATAGTTGTAATTCAATTGATTTTATACAACTTTTTTCCTTTTATATCTGTGGAGCATTCAGTTTCCAAAAATTTCAAACATTAGTAAGTGATTAGATTTTTTTTACCATTTTTGAGCAGCCTCTTGCAAAAAAAGCAGGGTAAGACTACGTACAATAAACCCAAGTGGTCCAACCCTTCCCCGGACCCCGCCAGATAGTGGGAGCTTTGTAGCACCGGGCTGCCCTTTTGAATGTTCTTCTATTCCCTCAATGCAAGTGTTGTGTAGAAATTACATCAGCACTAGTCAGACATTAGAATTATTGATTTAGCTAGCTGGTTCTATCACTTTTCTTTGTTGTCATGTATATTGTATTTATTAATTAGCTGTTGATAGTCAGGAATTTTTGCTTATGTGGAAGCACATCATACTAGTTTTTTGCCATATCAGATTAATAATGCTACAATTATGATTGTTGATGGGTTCCCGAGATAACTTGCAACCTTGCCTGAAAAATTTAAGGAATGCCCAAGGCATACATTTAAAAAAAAAAAAAACTGCAATAGGCTTGACTTAAGGTCGGCTATACCTTGTTTTAAGGATTTAAGGTGACAGTTTTTCTCCAGTTCTGGCTCAGGTAGAAATATCAGGCATTTAGATTGGGGTTGAGCTTATCCAGGTGACTATGGCTATAGTCTCCTGAGTATTTGGTTTTATAGTTTACATCTTTTCCATCTCCTTACAGATTTTTGTCCACTTTACAATTGGTTATAAACATTTTGACATTTTGATTGCAATATCATTGAAAAAGGAATAATATCAGACATGCTTAAATTTAACCATCTTGAATTTAAACACTTTCACATCATTTTGATTTTATTTTGGAAAGGTTTCTGTTGTAGTTAGACACATGTTTACATATATTGGAATCTAAAAGCATTAGTGGTGAATTAAGATACAAGTGGCTTAAGTATTCTCTCAGTCTGCAGTAAAATTAGTTGCTGTTTGACTTTACTTTTCAATATGTGCTTGTGGTCATTTGTCCTCTTAAACTTACCTTTGGCATCAAGTAGGCGTAAGCTCTTATATTTTGCTTCTCCAAGTGAACATATCTAAGTTTCTCTTGCAGGTTGAGTGCTCAAATCCATCTTCACTTCCAGAACCTGGAAAGAGAAGGTGCATTGAGGAACCATTTGTTAAGGTAGCCCCTTTGGCGCCTATTTTTTGTCAACTTCCATCAATTAAGCTTCTTTTCATGTTGCAAAACTCCTCACAGATCACAGGTAAACATTCTAGCTGAACTGATGGTTAATGTTGCAGATTGAAATGCTTACCCCAAAGGAGTATATTGGCCCACTTATGGAGCTTGGTCAGACAGAAGGGGTGAATTCAAAGAAATGAACTATATAACCGAAAATAGAGCCTCAATCATCTATGAGTTGCCATTAGCAGAGGTGATCCAACTCCACAATTTCACTTTGAAAAGGTCTTTTCGTGTTTCTTTGTTCATCAAGCTTTTCATCCATACTACCCAAATCTCCACTTATCAGTCTGAAATGTCAGGACCATTCCAAGTTTCAAGCATAGGTTGATTTATGGCATACATAAAAGTATCGCAAGCTTAATTCCTTTTATAGGCTATTTTACATCATTTCTGTTTTCTATGGAGTGATCTTCGTCTGTCTCTTCTTTTGACTACTTGTAAGTATTCTTATGTAACTGCATTATGGGAGTCATATCTCATGTTATTTCTCCTGCATACAGATGGTCGGGGATTTCTTTGATCAGCTGAAGTCGAGAAGTAAGGGTTATGCAAGCATGGAATATTCTTTTGTCGGGTATTTCTTTAGATGATGACTCCAGAATCTTGTTATTTTGTCTTGCATATATAGACTATTCAATCCCTAGGTACACTCATTGCAATTGTATTTCTTCATTTATTTTGCATATAACCAATGGATTATGTGGGAATTATTCATAAGCAAAACCAAGGGATGTTGAACTGAAATTAGGAGCTTGGATACAATTACTTTGTAGGGATATCCTGCTGGAAATGTCAGCTAGGTAATCAATCTCCCAAAAATATACAAACCAATCAGGTGCCCTCACTAAAAGAATCTGCTTCAGTTACCAAGTGTTCTGCCTTACAAGAAAGAATCAAGCTGATCCCTTTCCATAGCGCCCATTCAATCCCACTTTCTTTGACTTACTGCTAGATGAAGTCAAAGATTAATTACACCAAATTTCAATTATGAAGTAAATCTATAGGCAACATCCAGCAGAAGCCATGGGAAATTTTTTTCTTGTTTCTTTTATAGTTGATAATTCTACAAATCTTCGTAGCTGGCACTTATTGGTTGCATAAGCCCAACTGTAGAAGCTGTTGTCAAGAAAAAAATAAAACCCTAACCTCCAAAAATAGCCATTGATACCATGGGAGCCCAAGTGCTCTAAAAATAGACTTATATTCTGATATCCAAAGTGGAAATCTTGGTTCCAAAATTAACCAAAATGAAGCTTAGTGGCCATCAACAAAATATATATACTTCAAAAACAACTAAATAAAAGAAACTTGAGGGGATAGGTTTCACATAAAGAAAGTTTTTTTTTTTCCCCTTTAAGCAATATGTTTCTTTAATCAGGCCCCATTTTATATTACATTTAATGACATAAAAGTCACACACACACAGCTTGTCTTGTGGCTTGAGGCCTTATAATGATCGTAATGTACTTGTTACTCCACTGACAGGTACAGGGAAAGTGATCTGGTGAAGTTGGACATTCAAATCAATGGTGAATCTGTTGAACCATTAGCAACAATTGTCCATAAGGATAAGGTAATCAAAGTTGTTTTCAAGACAATTCATACTTCTTTTTTCTAGTAGTGCAGTGTTAGTCCCTGAACTATGGAGCTTCAGTCAAATTCGTCCCTAAAATAAAAATTGGCTTAAAAAGATCGTTCAACTAAAGTGAATGGGCACTTTTAGTCCCTCTGTCACGGATGTTAACGGCTTGAATAAAAAATCATTTTATCATTGACGACGACGTGGCATATGATGTGGCATGGACACATCAGTGACTGTGCCATATCATATGCTACATGTCACATGTTTTTGGTTTATATATATAAATATATTCAAGCATGGCAACATACCCTGTCAGCATTAGTCCGCCACGTCATCAACAAACTTAAGATTGATGAAAACCTCAAAACCACAAATTTATTCCACAAGGGACAAACATGGTGCATTTATATATTCCCTCCACAGAAAACATTGAAACTGTTGATATGGCGGATTAATGTTGATGGGGCATAAGTTGCCACATCAGCATGTTATATATTTTTTTTATAAAAGTTAAAAAGGTTTGTAACATGACACAGTCGTCAAGTAATATGTCAATGTCAATGTACGAACCACACTTACATGTGATGGAGAGAGACTAAAAGTGCCCATTTGGACCCTTTTGAGCTATTTGTTAGTTCAGGAACCAATGACTAAAATACCTATAGTTCAGGTACCAATAGTACACTTAACCCTTAATTTTATTAAGATATTATGTTGTTAATTTGAAACTCTATGATTATACTCCGGTATGCTTGCTAGATAGTTCTTATAATTTAATAGGCAATTAAAAAAAGAAAAATAAAAACTCAATAAAATAACTTTCATTTCAAACATTGACAAAACTTATAGTTTTTAGGTGATCTAGGACATTTAATCACTTCAAGGCATGCAGAGTTTGTACAACTTCATGTTATGCCATTGGTATAAGTTGGATGAGCTGTGCATGAAGCTGTTGATTTGAAATATTTACTTTAAAAAAAATTGTTTTTGTAAGTAATTCTTTCACCTTAAATTTAAAATAAAATCTCATTTAAAATTAATATTTAAAAACATTAAAATATAAGTTTTTTTATTTTTATAACAAAATTTATCACTTTAAATATTTTAAAAAATAAATAAAAGTTTAGGCCCATTAAAAATTAATACCTTTAAACATTATTTTAGTAAATTACTTTTAAAAACCTTTTAAATCTTTGTTATTAAGATGACTCGATTCATTAACAAATTTTTAAAATTTTTAAAATTAAATTTTAATGTTTTACCAAATAATGAGTACCTAATCTTCAATTTTTTTTAAAAAAACTTTAAGGCCATAGAATTATTGGGTATAAAAAGCAGTTCATATTTTAAGGTTTTAAAATGTGGATTTTTATATGATAACATTTTTAATTTAAGAAGATAGAATTACTTGTAAAAAGCTAAAAATATTTTATCAGTAATCCAATTTATGCAGGTGGTATGAGGCCGGGCTTGTCACCCAAGATAGAGTCATTTTACAAAAAAATTCTTAAATGAAGCTTATTTTATATTTTTTATTTTTTATTTTTTCAGGTTTCTTTTAGAAGTTGCCCTAAAACAATTGATCAATATGCAACACAGAGACTTGTATCAAACACCTTCAGACAGTCACACATTTTTTCTTTCTCTGGCTAGTTTTATTCAACCAGAATTATTCTTAATGAGGTTATTAGAAACTTCAATCAAACGCTGCCTTTTCTAGTTTTGGTTCATCAAACTTTTGAGGGTTGTTGTTTTTTTCTACCATCTCACAGACCAGCATAGCTTCCTTTACATTTCATCTTTACTGGTTAGATATTAGGAGCTCCTTTCCAGGTGGTTTTATTTTTTGTTAATTTTGTTGTGAAAGAAGTTTATATGCAGCCTCTTTAAATGGAGTTATCCTTGCATGGTTTGTGATGGCAGTGAACTATGAACCAAACAAGGGGTTAAAGAGTAGGGTGGCTACATAAGCTTTTTTGTTTGGAAATAATCTTAGATGATTTAAACTTAAGCAGTAGGTTGATAATGCTTTATTTGCGGATGCTTTTTGCATGAACCGCGCTTCTTCTATATGGTTGACATGACTATGGCAGTTGTTGTCCCTCTAAAGATAGGAATTATTTTGAAGTATTTAAATTTGATACCACCTATGGTTATATGGCCAAAAGTGAGTTTTTGAAGCTGACCTGCTGCATTTCTAGTGTCCTCAAACACTAGGGATCTAATTCCTAGTTGTGATATCTATTTTCTTGTGCCCAAAGAAGAAGTTCCTCTTCTTAATCAATTCCTTAGTTTATCTTCCATGTCATCAATGATACTACAACTAAGTGAGCCAATCGCTTCTATTAAGTCTATAGTTTTGATTTTGGCTACTTGAATCAAGCCTCACAATCTAGATGACTATGAACATATCCCTTATCCTCTGCAATGGCATAGAGTTTGTTACTTGCTTACTGAGGTGTATTTTTTGTTTAGTGTAACTTATTCTATCTAATTTCGGCAATTAGACTTCTCTTATTTTATTAAATTATTATTTACGCCAGTATATCATGTTTGATATTCCATTAATTTGCTCATTTTCAGGCATATGTTGTAGGCAGGGCACTAACTCAAAAACTAAAGGAGCTTATCCCTCGACAAATGTTTAAAGTACCCATCCAAGTAAGTTTCCTTTCTTTTCATCTTAATGAGGAATCACACATAGCATAGCAAATACATCATAGCCTGGATTAGTCATATGGTTCAATCATGATATGTTACTGATGTCACGGATGGGCCTTTGCAATCCCATGAAGCTGATCACAAACTTCAGAGAAGATGTCTAAGTAAGCACACCTCTAGAAAATGTGAAGATAAATTCGGCCATCCCTCAAAAATAGCATAAAAGTTAAAGAAAAACTGGATTCATTTATTAATTTGTTTTCTTAGGGAAACGGACATACATCTCTTAAAGATTAGAGACAAAGTTTGAATACAAAATAAGAAGGTAAAACAACAAATTGAGAGAAAGGATACATCTCTCTTAAAGAGATTTGAAGGTTATTTAAAATTCTTCCCCTTATTGATAAAACTTAATTTAGA